>KK121262.1:69780-111001 GCA_000611955.2 Stegodyphus mimosarum | reverse complement strand
CCCCCTCTCCAAAAAAAGAAAAAAAAAAAAAAAAAAAAAAAAAAAAACTCAAAATAACTATATTAAAAATTACGAAGTAAGTATTAAACACTTATTTCTTAGAATAAATTCCAGAATAGATTAAGTATAATGTAATTCGCAATAATAAAAGAAAGCGTTATTTTTGTTCTTGCGAAGTTTAATGTTTCTAGATTGGCAACAAATTCCTATTCTGCTAAGTTTCAAATGTAAACAAATATGGTAAAAAAATTAGGCTTAGCGTCGTTTAAACAATTTTTAAATTGTTGATAATTCTAAAACTATAACATGTAGGTTAACTAAAGGCATAGAAATCTTAACCGGAAGATAAGATCATTTTTAAAGCAAATAGTGCACAATTTACAAACATATAAGAATAAAGAAACTGAGCTCACTAAACTGAGTAACAGAGCGGGTATATTTATTCCTATCATTTTAGTTGTACTCGGTCGCACAAAAAGTACACATATATATGCACAAAAAGTAGACATATACATCAACTTTTTGTGCGGCCGAGTGCAACTAAAATGGCAGAAGCACATCTACATGCTATATCACTCCTATATACAAAACTGCAACGTTCTGCGTTCTGAGGCTACTCGTTTTTGTGTTATCCGAGATACATTCGTAGGGATGCACAGACGCCACGAAAAAATCTCTTCAGAATCCATTTTAAATCAGTTTTATAATTTTTTTGGGGTAAAAGGAGCCCTTTGTTCTGTCCCTACGTAGATGTCATGCAAAAACTTCGTTAAATTGCATTCGATAGTAGTCAAAATGGATATTTTCCTTGAAATATGACACCCAAAATTTTTCACGATTATAATACTTCCTTTTTACTTCGTACAAGGAAGTAAAAATGAGTACCAAAAGCACTACTTTCAATAAGATGCTACAATGTTTATAACCTTAGAAGTTAAATTATAAATATCAAAGTTACAGTTGGTGTGCGGGAAGATTGTATGTGTTCAAAATAAGATTAGAAAAAATTGCTTTTTACTATTTAAGATTTGGTTGTATAAAATTTTTGAATTTTTAACGTTTGGTAATAAAACAGAAGTCTGAACCTTTCCTGAAAAACCATAATTACCATTATGATATCGTCTTTTCAAATAAATAAATAAAAATATAATATAAAACTTGGCCTGAATTTTTAGTAGGATTCTAAAAGTTTTGGTTCAGTTTCAGAAATGTGATGGACAACATTTATGTTCTGCAGTTATTTTTTTTAAATTGTTATCTATTTCATGAAAAAAAGTCGAGATATAAGATAAAATACTGAGTTAATTTGTAGTTCTTTAACTGTCCATCTTAATTTAAGTATTTTTGTTTTCTAATCCAAAAATAGGAACTGCTTATAATAAATCTCTCCAAACTGCGTTCTTTCAAAACTGATCACTATCATATAATTCTTGCTTAATGCTCATGATGCAGATATATACACCGCGTATTAACACAAAATCGGACTTTTTCTGAGATGACATGCCATTTGTTTTCCATATTTCGATTCTACGACTCAAATTATACCAAACTGTCAAGTTTTGTAAAAATCTTTTTTCAAAAATTAGCCCTCAAAATTTCAGCTCCTCATTCTTAATTTAATTTGATATATATTTATTAATATCTCTTTTTTATTAAACTTACTTGATTCCTTCTTTCAGAATTCGAAATTTAGGCTTAGTCCAAATACAATTTGCATATTTTCTATAATTTATTTTTTAAATTTGTATTTTTAAATAAGTTTTATAAATTTTTCGAAAATATGCTTGCATTATAACCTATAAAATTTTTAACATTGTGAGGATTTTAAGTTCACTAACTTTTATTTTAAAAATTTACTATCATCTCTCATTTTCCACTTCCGACCAGAATTAACATGTGAATATATTTATGCAAATTGTACTTGCTAAGACTTAAATATTTAAGTTGTGGCTTTTTGCCAAGAGAGTAGAAGGAAGGAAAGAGAGCCTTCTTCCTACGAGTCTACACGCGAGTTTGCCATCAGTTACTATCCGCCTTTAAGACCAGAAGTTTAACCCTCTTGAAAGTTAAAGATGTACTGTAGTTCTCCGCAGTTTGCGTACGACAAACGTAGTAATTTAAAAGGCCAGTCTTAGTGCTAGTCATCTGTGTAAGATATTAAAAATTAGCTCTTATTTAAATTTTAGTTAGTTAGTAGTTTTATATTCTTTGACGTTCAGACTACAAGTGGTTGGTCTTTGTATCCCGAAGTTCGGAAACGTATGTAAAATTGATAAGCAAATAAAGGGGAATTTGAACCCTCCTTAGCTTATTTTCTTCTACACACGCACGAACATAGCTTTTAGTAAGCTCCCTGTTCCTACTCAGGACTACAGTTATGTTTGCGAAATCTACTAGAATCTACGCAAGTCTTGATAACATCATCTTAAAGCAGATGTGTTTCCAGGCACACTTGGAAAAAATTAGACTTTTTTATTCAAAATTTCCTAAGATACACATGAATTTACACAATGGCGTGTTTTCAAATTTGGCATACTTGTCACAAGTGATAATAACGCCAAATGTGGTTTACGCACTTTGTTAAAATTATTTGAAAGAAAGAACGTGACCTTTTCCCCTCTCGTATACAATAAAAAAAAGGAAAGGAACATAATTTGCTATAAATTAAGAAGTTCGCAAGTAAATTATTCTTGGCACAAACTGAAAAAAATATGCCGAGATAACTTTTTAAATTTCTCCGTAAATTTCGCACCAAATTTTACAAAATTTAATATTTAGGCATAATTTGAGTCGTAGAATCAAAAGATGGAAAAACACTTAGCATGACATTTGAGAAAAAGGCCGATTTGTGTCAAAATACCTATATTAAAACAATGCTATATATAAATTTAATATATATACTAAGACACGCTTTTGAGACATGAAAAACGCAATTTGAATCTCGTCAATAAGCCCAGTAGAACGGGAGATATGGAATTGTCCCATTTTTTTGTGCGCCATGTACACTAGGCTTCAAGCAATAGTAATTTAAAAAAAATATTATTAACCTATCAATAATGAAGCTAAACCAAGCTAAGTCCTTTTGAAACAAGTTTTCACCTTGGACGTATCTCAACAGCTTTCTCTTTTGTGGTAGCATATCGCCTGCTATTCGCTGCTGCACTGCTTTTATGACACCGAAATTTTTCTGTGAAGATATAAATCAGGTACAAGTGTGATCAACTTGTACTGACTAATTAGAGACTTATTTTACAAAGGTAGCCTACTGCACATACACAATCGTAACTTTCCCTTCAAGTCTTTATCAAACACCGTTTCCTGCAGATCGAATTAGAAAGAAGAATAATTAAATAAATTTTATATTCATTTAGTTCATATTTACGCATCTTGCAATAAGCTCTTGTTTTGACTGCTTACATTCTTTCTCAAAGATGGAAATTTTCAGCCACACTTTTAAAAAAGTAGTTTCGAAATTTTCACTAACTCAAAATTTACATTTTAATTAACACAGCAGTACTCTGACTTAAACATTGTAAGCCTACTCACATATTAACAAAAGCAATCAGAGACATGTGAACACACCAGCGGCTAGTAATAAAAACATAGTGTTAAGTGCGCTCATGCCCTATTTCCAGTTGCCAATTTTTTATTCAAGGCTAAATAAATTATTACTTTTTATTGTAAATTGATTTTCATAGGTACGTTTTTTTTAATTCGCTGGCATTTTTAGATATAATGAAAAACTTTATTTAAAAATAATGTAGCATAGGAAACGAATGGATAGCAGAAAAGTCGCAAAATCCTGCCAATTTAGTAGCACAAGTTTGTCAAAAGCAGCAAATTTGCATAAAATCGCGATATCTGTCAACACTGATGCAGATCCTGCGTAGAAGAGTTGGAATGATAGATGGAACAACAACATAAATTTGTGAAGCTTCTTTCCTAAGAAAATAAGTGTTTAAACTTGTATGAACAGATTCTGTTCTGAGGTTCTCTAATGCCTCTCTTCTCTGCATTTTATTTTGAAATGATGTCGAATAAACCGATAGATGAAAAAGATAAAAAAGGAAATTTCCATAAATAAAAAATTTAAATTGAGTGTGGGAAAACGCTTACCCACAATGAACCAGCATCACCTACAGTGTATAACAGAGGGCAGGGAAATCTACTACACAGTCCAGTCACATTAATGTGACCATCTGTCAAAAGCCAGAATAACCACCTTTCGCAGAGTGGACTGCTGCGAGACGTGCAGGAAGAGTGTCACATAGGTCCCTGAAGGTGTTCTCTGGGATGTTGAGCCATGCCGACTCTAATGCCGTGGCCAGCTGCGCTAGATTACGCGGTTGAGGATCCATGGCGCGAACAACTCGATCGAGATGGTCCCACAGATGCTCGATTGGGTTTAAGTCAGGTGAGTTTGCTGGCCAGGGGAGGACGGTAAACTCATCCTGGTGCTCTTCGAACCACGCACGTACACTGGCAGCTGTATGGCACCTCGCATTGTCCTGCTGGAAGATGCCATCATCCTGAGGAAAAACAATGCGCATGTAGGGGTGAACATGGTCCGCAAGGACAGATGCGTACTTGTATTGATCCATTGTGCCTTCCACAATGATCAGTGAACCTAGAGAATGCCAGGAAAACATTCCCCAGACCATAATGCTCCCGCCTCCAGCTTGGACCGTTCCGGCAATGGTTGCAGGGTGGTTCCTTTCAGAGGTTTCACGCCTTATACGCCAACGTCCATCTGTCCGATGGAGCATAAAACGCGATTCATCCGAAAACGCAACCTGTCGCCACTCAGTGGACGTCCAGCTGCTGTACTGGCGTGCAAATTCTAGCCTTCGCCGTCGATGAACAGCAGTCAGCATAGGTGCACGAACCAGGCGTCTGCTTCGGAGGCCCAGACGCAGCAATGTTCGCTGAATAGTACTTTGGGAGACACTTTTGGTAGCCCCTTGGTTCATTTTGGTGGTCAGTTGCTCAACGGTAGCCCGTCTATCTGCCCGAACGCATCTCCGCAACCGTCGTTCGCCTCTGTCATCTATGGCCCGTGGTGCACCACATTTGCCACGTCGCTGATTTTGGACAGTCCCATTTTGCCATGCACGGTACACTTTTACCACGGCGGCACGCGAACAGTTCACAAACTCAGCCGTTTCGGAAATGCTTCCACCCTTGGCCCGAAAGCCAATGATCATGCCCTTTTGGAATTCGGATAAATCGCTTCGTTTCTGCATTACGCCAACGATTGAAATGTTTTCCGAAGCCCTCACACACCCTTTATATACGCTCAACTGCACTGTGCTGCCACCTGCCTTCTGTGATTGGTTATTTAACTCTGACATGGAAAGTACGTGGTGGTCACATTAATGTGACTGGACTGTGTATAAACGCCCCTTCGTACAGAAAACTTTGCTTCGTGAAGACATAAAAGATTCATCTAATGTTATTCCCAGTCGTAAAGAGGAATTTCACTATGAATAAAACTGTGAAATACTTTTCTTGAATTTATGATATTTAGGATTTATTCGAGCGTTTTGAAGCCGAAAACAGAAAGATAATCTTATCATTTCGTTTTTTCGAAACAGTGAGAAGGAAACACGACGAGATTTAGAGTTAGTAGAAAACCACGAAAATCACTGATTCTGCTGGAAGCACTTTAAAATGATTAAGAATACGGCTTTCGAATTTTTGCATTTCGAGGCTCCGAACACCTAACCTTCATGTTTTCTTTCATTCTTAGCTTTCGAATCCATTAAAACATTAAATTGTTACTTCAAACATTTACATTAATTAAATTAATTACATTTAAAGGTTACTACAAAAACTTTACATTTGCATTAATGGTTACTACAAAAACCCTTAAATGTTTTAATTTATATCTATGGAAAGATCAGTTTTTACTGTAGTCTGTTAGAAGCTTAGAACACAACGTGATTGCTGCTCTTTCAGAGAAACCTCAGTCTGATTTTCTGGTATCGCTCAAGACATCATCCTGTAGAGGACTTGAGTGCTATTCTTTTATAAGATCTTAAAAAATAAGTCTTTGATTTCCTTCAGATTTTCTGCAAAGAATTTAGCGTTCCTTGTTTAGTATTTTCCTGCCTTAATTCTTGAAATAATCTTCCTTACTCTTTATTTCTGCTCTGATTTAAAAAGAATTTGAATTGTTATCCAATTTTTTTTTCAAATTATGTTAAGAAAATAAACTTCAAGATCTAAGAGATTTAAATAATTTAACTACGAATTTTATTTATCAAAACGGAAATTTCAAGTTGAGCTTTAATTAAAAACTTGTAATATGAAGTAAAGATTTTTTCTTATTATTATTCTTATGTGAATAATTCTATAGATTGGAAATTCGAGAACTGTCTAGAATTTAGATTTGAATTCGCATTTCAGAAAATTTAATATTGCCTTAATCTAAAAATAACCATGAAAAATATGATTTTTGGAAAGCATCTATATAAATTGAAGGGATAAATTGCCAAGAATCATCTAATCAGATTAGGCACTTGGTGGTTAGACCTTTTAAACAGCAAAATAAGTAACTTTATTTCAAGCTTTTTAGAAATCATATTCTTTATTCGTTTAACTAATCAGTTTTTCTATATTATAGTGAAAGTTTTAGGACAAATTTATGTTGGAGTTTAGGTAATCTATAAAAACGTCCGACTCAGCTGGATCAGGATCATCAGGATCATCATCAGGATAGGAACCACATCATCAGGATAGGAAACGGAAATGGAAATTCTAGGTAGACTCTTTTGGTTGCTGCTGAGACAATTTCTGTATAAAACAGGAGTTATGATAAATGGCGATATGATAAATATAGTAACTGCTTTACTGACCGAAAACTGGAACTGTCATTATTACTCTTTTTATAGGTGTCATAATCAAGCGTGTTATCAAGATGGTAAAACTTAGTTTAAAAATTTAGCTGTTTTAGATGTCTGTATAGATTGCCTTCAATAAGAATATATCTTCGTAAATCGGAAGTTTACTTTTAGAGTCTGTTCATGATATGCTCAGTCAAAAGAATGTAATTTATAACATTACTCACAACCATGAAATGTTCAGAGAAATGTTTCGCGAAACTAGTAGATCATGACAGGAACATGAGTGATGACTCCTAATACTAAAACCAATATTCAAATCACAAGTCAGGGACCTTCTGTTACTTTGTACTAGTAAACGGGGTAACTATCAGCAGAACTAGAAATCAGATAACTTCAGAATATTAAAAGCATTGCAGCTCTTCCATATGAAATAAAATACTAATTGTGCTAGTAAAAATAGTAATATTACTACACAGATGTATGACATATATTTCCCTCACTCTGTGTATTAATAATAAATTAAAAAAAAATCACCGTTTCTGTGTAAATATATACTTCTAATACGGAAATATAACGTTATGAATTTTGTAAATGAATTTTGTACATGCGTAAATACCTTTAGCCATATTATATGTATAATAGCCGTACCTTTGATATAACGTAAGATGAAATGCTTGAAAAAGCGATCTCTGCCGGAAAAATAAAATTACAGGGAAAAGGTCAGTCTAACATGGAGAAAATCGCTATCCCTTTAAACTGGCGACATATCGCCAAGTTGGCGATTGTGTTGGAGACAAAATTTTGTTCTCACATTTAGCGACAAATCGCCTAAAGTCGCCAAACTTGGCTATCATTCGGAGATACACAATTTGGTTCTGTCCTTCTATAACTGTAATTTATACCGTAATTGATCCCTATATGTAACTGTAACCGTAGCCGGCCCTTATATGTAACTTTAATCGTATATTGCTTCCAATAATTTTGGGAAATGTATGTTACTAGAGATTTGTGGGCGCCTGAGGAAAAACTATATAAGCCTGGATAGAGTATCAGCACTCAGTTTTGAATTACCGTACATTACTTCCAGCAATTTTGGAAAATGTAAGCACTAAAGATTTGTCGATGCCTGGGAAAAAGCTAAATGAGCTCGAGAGAGCAACGACTCTCAGTTTTGAATTCAGAGTTGACTTCGGAGTAGTGAGAGATCTTCGTATGAGCTTCGCTCTTTGGATGCGATTTGCATTGTATTGTGCTTAATGTTATTAATAGTTTGTTAATAGTTTAAAGTGGTAACAACTGACTGTGCTCTGTTATTTGGGAAGAACTGAATAAGTACTTTTGTGGAAAGTTCTAGAATTGCAAAGTGTTTCTTTTGCGAAAATAAATTCTATCATATTATCATCGGTTCTGTGTGCGGTCAATCCGTTACGAACCCGTATGAACTCAACAGTATTAATCTAACTTAATAAACGTTATGGTGCGCGTATAATGTCAGAAATGTCTTTTACTAATTATACGCATTTCGAAAATGTTTACCTTACAAAATATATCAAGTGTCTGTCATATTAAAATGATAATAAAAAATACAATAAAGATTGCAGTGTCATTAAATAGCCAAGTGTATTACACTAATAAGAACGTATTTCTTTGAGTTTGAATGATGAATTAAAGATCTTCTGCTACAAAATTATCAGTAGTTATGAGAAATGGTAATTCACTATCCTGCATAATTAAATGATTTCATCCACAAGTTTAAAACTAGCTCTTAGAAGTAGCAGTTTTCTATATGTCATGAGGCCCACCAGCGGCCGAGCGGTAAAGACGCTGAACACTGGTAGTTCGGTCCGAGGCTCGAATCCCGCGAACGGGCTGATTGCATGGGCGTTTTCGTGGTTTTCCCCATGTGTAACGTGTATACGAGCCAGTTTCCCTTAGAAAGTCCTCCACGAAGGCATCCCTCCCCTTAGGCAGATAGCCCTCGTGTGCTTTGCCATAACTGAATAACCTAACCTATATGTCATGACTGATTACGGCTGTGGTAGTCTAACGTAAAGAAACGTTATAAAAGAACTGAAAAGCTTTAGCTCTTTTAAAATTTAGTATGTATTTGCTGTTTACCCACAGTAAAAAAATACATCTTGAAATTTCTTTAATGGAATTAAGTACTCAAAGTACAAATATGCTGTTTTTACTGGTATGAAATTGAAGTAAATCAAGAAATAAAAATTACTTTATCGTATGCATTTCGCTTGATATCGGAATTCGAATGATACACCCATACGCCTTATAACAACAAGTGATCGCTTGTCTCCAAATGTTTAATTAAAGTGTTGGTCTACGTGTTGTTCAATGCAGTCTCTATTATTCACAGATGAATAAGCATATTAGACACGGCTGTTGGGATAAAAGGATTTTTAAATGTATTTGTAATTAGTTAACTCTATAAAAAGAAAATTATTACATACTTTAGATATTTTGACATTCTAAAATTATGTTCTATCATTATGTTCAGCATTAACACAGCGTGCGTTCCGCTCTTTTTCTCGAAGAGCAATTTTATTCGTTTTACCTTGTATGTGAGGTCTTTAAGAAACTCAAAAAGACGGGTTCCTAGCGTCTTCGAATTTTTATATTTCAAACAGCTACTGTGTAATAACAAACATCTTTGTGCACAAATGTGTAGTTTCTAAAGAAGTGTATTTGTTAACCGATTGCAAAAGGCGAAAAAAATGAAAATTAAGCATATCGAGAGAATTGCTTGGATGGAAATAAGAGATTTAGTCTCCGGGATATCAAAATTGACAATTAACCACCATACCTTCTTTGCTGCGAAAGGAAAGGAAAGACATTATAAATACTGGAAATAACCAACTTAAATTACAGACATCTTGATTACTGTGCAGGTCATCCTAAATCAGAACCAAAAGGTGAATATCACAAAAGTGAATCAGTATCACCAAATTCCTTTTTATCGACCATTTTCTTTCGAGCTGATAAATCTAACATTTTTTGTGCAGTTCAGTCAGTGTTGCTATTATAATTTAGCTTATTTTACTTTTAAAGATTTCTTTGACAGTTAAAATAAAGCTTTCGATGAACAAGCATTGACAGACACATACAATTTTAACTTGAGTTATATGACGGCTGTTGTACTTTTATTGGGCAACAAGAGCAAACAGAAATCTAATATCTCTTTATATGACCTTGTTAAAAATGTGTTCACAAGATTACAGTAAAAATGAAGTCAACTACTTGATGCGAATATCAGTCGTGAAGGCTATCATACCGAAATACCTGTATCTTGTTTCCAAACCGCTTTTATTTATTCAAGAAAAAGAGGTATGATAAAAGATTAAATCAATAAATAATAGGAAGACCTCTGGCAGGGATGTATGCAGTTTGCTGTCGAGGAATTGGCACAAAAACGTTTTGAATGTTTCGATGGATTATCAAGAATCGCATGACAGATCGCATGCGATATCCATCTATCTGGACCAAATTCCGTACTATAAGACCTCAATATAATCTGGAGAAGAAAAATTAATCTGCTTATGCAAACAACGCAAATCTAAATATTACAATTTACTATAATACGCATATATATATGTAAGAAGGAGCGTCACATACAGCTAGATAAGATTTTGTAGAATGCATTTTCTGATTCTTGAAGAAAAATGGTAGCAAAAGATTTCTTAGAGCTTCAGCCTAGACGAGCTACTGGTTAACGATGCTGACTGCCCTATTGAAAGTCCTGGATTCGAACCCTGAAGAAGATATGGACGTATCAATTTCGCACAATGTTTGTGCGAAAAGGGGAGCACTCAGTCTGCACGGCAAGCCGAAATGCTCTCAGAAGGTTAGTGGTAGGTCCCCCATTATATGTGGAAAACTCTCTGGACGCATCCGAGGTGTTCGCTGTCGGTATTATAGATCGGCGTGGAAGCTTAAGAATTAAGTAGGTACCATAATTTGTAATCTGGGTCAAGACACGGATGTTTGCAAACGTAGAGTACATTTGCGGCAAGTGGCAAACAAAATAAACGACTAGTAGAAAGTTGTGTAGACAGAATGTTGGTAGAGAAAGAGAGGTGGGAAATCCTCGAACCGCTTCTTTTTCTTAAAAGTGAGGGGGAAGAGTAAGAATTAGCAAGGTTTGACGATACTTAATATACCCATGGAAATACACAGGTGCCGGCTTTGCTTCAATATGTATCTGTAGTACCGTATTACCTTGGAAATATCATGAATGACTATCAAGAAAATCAGGCTATGAAACTAAACGGTATTCTATAAAGTATTGTACTGGACCTTGATTGTAAGGCTGAGTTCAGTGCCGTCGCTGACCGATCAGCATTAATGCAGCGCTAGTAATCGGAATCCTGTGCAAAATAAACTTAAGCGTCGAAAGCAATTTGATACCTCAAGTCAACTTTCCTGTTTAACATATTATATCTGTTACAGAGTCAGAAACTTAATATTTTTCATACAATACCTACGAGCTGATGACTGTGAATCACAGAAAATCAGATATATCTGCTGAGTATCATATCAAGTACCAATAACATTTATTACTATATTAAATAACTATATACGCTGTTGAATAATTCGGTAGCTAACAGTGTTAATGATAAATAATTTTCAGTGATGAACTCCCTGTATCATTTAAATATTCTTAGTTCTTCGTCAATGGCATAGAAACGCTTCCTGACTAAAAGAACGGTAATTTCGATATCAAAAGCTATACATACTTTGCCACGAAGAAAAAGACGAAAAAAGAAAAAACAATACTTAAAAAGCTATCGGCTGTCAAACAAGCGTCTTTTGTAAAAGTACGGGAACTAAAAGAAACAAAAACAAAAACTGTAAATGAACTGGTTCAAACCTAACCGTTAAAATGATAATATTTTTCAAAAAAATTATACCTTTGTCAAGTGATTTTAAGTAATAAATAACTTTACTTAAGCATTTTTATAGAATGTGCTGCACGACAAAACTATAGAAAAGACGAAATATAAACAAAATATAATTCGATATATATTCGTTAAATATACGAATATAATTCGTCATGACAGCAAAATGACCTTTCATTATGACAGACGGAATATAGTTCATTAATGACAGTAAAATAGAATTAAAATTGACCGCCCAAACTAGGTATTAATTATTATTGCCATTGTATTTTATTAATTTTCTTGTATTTTAGTTTTTTAAATATAAAATAACCTTCTTAACGCGATCAGCAGCGAACGCGACTAGTAAAATGATAATAATTATTTTTGTTATGATTAATCAATTAAAGTTACTTTTCTTCATTGGTACAAAATATGTTGTAGGTAATCGTCAGTAAAATCTTTGTTTTAAATTCAGCAATTATTTAAAATAAAAAATATAAAAAAGTAAGTAAATAAATAAAAAGAGATCTTTTGTGATAAAAAGATATTGTGCAGCGTGAACACAAGAGGTATTTATAAGTTATCACTACAACTTCCAAATCTTGCAAAATTTCATTTGACACGTTTCCCATGTGCTAAAACACTGAAAATTTCGTACGTGCATTAACCTTCTGACCGGCACAGGTTTCACTAACAAAAGCCCGAATTTTCGAAAACTGTTATGAAAAAGATGTATTTTCTTGATTTTAGTGCCAAAATACTCCGGATACTTCATACCTGGATTCATGCATTTTTAATATATTGCCTTCATTTCTTGAACATATTTCAAGGTACATGTACTTACGGACATCACAAAAAGTAATCTAGGCCGTAATATGTACGACCTTCGCTCAGAAGATTTTAATACAGTTTGCGCGTTCTTTGATTATGCATAAGCCAACAAGCCAAAATTCCATTTCCTATTATACACTTCCTAAGATAACTATAACAATATTAGCAATTACTTGCGGTATTTGATGCTTTTAGATTGCTGATATTTCTAACTCATGAACTTTGCCTGCGACACGCGAATGGAATAACTGAATCTTTCTCCCATATTTATTTTCTGACGTTTTGCTGGGAATATCGTATGTGACTTTGTATTCAAATATCATGATATCCCTGGGGTTTTTTCCATGAAAGGCTGATTTTAATATATAAAGTTTTATTTTATGTAAATAATAGTTAGATCAACGTTTGAAGTTTCTTTCTTGAAATGAAAAAAATTGCATTAATGCAGAACCCATCGCTTTTTAGAATAATTTTCTTTTCAAACATATTTGAGTTTATTCAGTATAGCTAAGCTGCAGATCGTGACATCTGTTTTAAAATTGTCAAATAAGATAACAACAAATTCAGTAATTAATCCCAAAATAATAATTAAAAATTAATGCTAAAATTAAACTATTTGCCCATTTTTTTAAATTCGTTTTTTAAAATTTTTTTATAATAATATTTTTACATTTGCGTGTTTCATGAAATTTTGCTTTTAGAAAACAATTATTCTATCCGCTTTTCTTTGGTACTGCTCATCAACAGTTTATCAGTCGCATTCAAAATTTTCTAAAACTGTTGGTAGCCATTTTGATCAGTACTTTTCAGTTCAGAGGTGTTTCTTAGAATTTGCAGTGCTTTTCTTGATCTAATTGATATTTGCATGCGATCACGTTTTTCCTGTATGAATTTCGCTGTTTGTTTCTGAAATTTTTAAATACTTTCCTGTAATACCATAGTTGCTTTTTATACATGTTATTTCAATATTATCGTTAACTGACGCATATTATAAAAATAAATCTTCGTAGTCTGCCTCACTAATATCTGAAACATTACTCATAGCTACATTTCCTCAGAGGCTTTTATGTAATAAAAGCCACATTTTTAAAAGTATTTTAACTGTGTTTTAAGTTATGGACCCTCTACACTGACTATAATATGCATGGCTTCCAGCAAAGATATCGATTTGCTTATCTCCTTCGATATACTTACATTTTTATGAAATTCAGTTCTGTTTACCATTTTCTGAGAGGCTTTTGTATAATGATACTTGAAAGCATTTATAATAACCTGGTCTAGGCGCTGAATGTTGGGAGTTGTATTTGTGGATAATAATATTTTAGAAAGAGATCAGAAGTATGTATGCGGCACAGTTAACTAATTAGAAAACTTATGTTTTCATTTTTTCAATTCAGTGTAGTATTTAAAACGAAAATCGGTAAAAATAACACTATCTTCTATGAGTACTTATTGCCATGGTAGAAGTAAATTTCCTATCCAGGTTTTCTGTTTTGGTCAATAACCAATACTATCTTTTTAAGTGTTGGGTTCCTATTGCATAGTAATACTCGTAACAGAGTAATTTCTTCTTTCAGGTTCCTAAACTAACTTTTGTTTCATTTTTAATAATTGACTAGCTGTTAGCTGGCATGCTTGTAATGCTACTTAAATGAAAAAGGTGTCTGTATTTTACTTCTGCTTATTGAAATGTTTTTGGATACACAATATTTGGTACCCTTCAGTTATCGGGATCAGATTCAGAAATATAGAATACATGTATACATTCATGTATGCGTACATGCACGTGTGCATGTATGTATATATTCATGTATGCATGTATTTTTGTACGTACATATGTATGTGTGTATATACGCACACTATACATGTACGCACACTATACATGTACGCTCATATATACATGCATACGTGCATACATACATTTTGTGAATCTGGTCCCAATAGCAAATGAATAACCAATATTTTTTTTCCATTTGGTGAGTATACTAATAAATCGGAATGTTTTCCGACGCATGAGCAGGCCACATAGAGCTGCTCATGTGAAAAGTGTGGATTTTTCAGCCTTGCTTCCTGTTTTTCGTTTGTTTCATACGAACGGGCTTGAGCAGTGCCTATGACAACGTTTTCCAGTTTTGCTACCCGTTGCTCGTATGTTTCTGAAGATCGTGATGCCGTTTTCCTCCGTACTTGGGATGTAGATCGAGTAATCGAATTTCGTTTCGGTGGTATAGTTGATTTCATAGTGAAAGTAATGCTTTGGAATGATTATTACATATTCACATTCAAAAAGCAAAGGAAATGCGTGTGAAGAATTCAATATTTTGCCCTTTGCTGAACAATAACACATTTTAAAATGTTTTAATTGGACAGTTGCAACAAATTTCTCTTAAATAGCGGAGTTAAATTCGAAACAAATTAATATAATTGCGTTTCTTTGAATTGCAACGCAATTTTTTTATATCGCCGAGTTTTCCAATTAAATTTGAAGCATATATATTTTACGCTTTACAGAATCTCAGCGGAAAGCTTTTTAAGCAAATTTAAATCGATGAGTTTTTAATGAAAACTTCGATAAACTAGGGTAAGATATATGTATGTAAAGAGTGTGGACTCCATGACTATAAAGAGTGTAGTTTTTTGATAAATCTTATGTATACAGTGACTTTCCTCTTGTTTTGAAGGTCGAGTGTGGCAAGCTTAATAAAGATCGGAACTAAACTGTGTATTTGCATAAAAGACAAACGAATAAATATCCATTTATATATATATATATATACAGAGAGAGAGAGAGAGAGATGGATAAATAGACAGACAGACGGATAAATAGATAGATAGATAGATAGTAGATAGACATATAGATAGATAGACGAATATTCTTTAACATAATCTGTTTTCGTTTCTATTACAAATTTCGCGTGGCACATTCATATAACAGCCTAGGTAAAAAGTTTCATCCAGTTATCAGCTGCTCACTTCTCACCATTTCGCTGCTGATGAAAAATATGGGTGCTCTCTCTTTACGATTTGTCAGCCGTCAGTCAGTTTATAAGGTATTTCTCTTAGCATGCCTTCGTGGTGTAGTGGTCTGCATGCTCGACGCGTAACCGAGAGGTCCGTAGTTCGATTCCCGGCGAAGGCACTGCTCATTTTTCATGTCTCTTGCTTCAGAATTACCTAATGACTCTACAAGTTTATAACAAAATTATCTCTTATCCAAGCTGCGAAGAATGAAAGTGTAAGCACAAGTCGTGCATATATTCGGTTGAAAACCTTTAATAAAAGAGTTGTTTAAACTTTCTTATCGTTCACTAGTTAATTTGAAAGAGAGAGAGAGAGGTGCTGTATTGACTGTCTTAGCAGGGTTTGGGAAGTTAATTACAGAAACAGGAATCTTAGCCTTTCACCACACTGCTGTCCCCCACACATAAAGTTAAAAAATAGCACTGTCATTTATAACTTCCTATATATCGCTACTACCCAGCTGGAGTAGAATATTAATCCGTAACAATGGGAAAAATATCTAAATGAGCTGAAAAAAGTACATTTCTGCCTTCCCTGATATATATATGTATCCTTCATATGTATTAACGTTGTATTACCATCCTAGGGGTAGTGAACATAACGCCAGAATGTTAACGGATTAAAATAATTCAAAGGCATAAGAGCATGAAGAGAAGACAAATCCCTCCACTAATACAACCAACATATAAAGTTTAAGGATTTTTTTATTTAGTGTCACTCAAGCATCCCAAAATATTTGCTCTGTTTTAATATTTTTACATAAATAGTAATTCTAAACAGATGGAAAACCGCAGTTAATTTCTGAAATATTAAAGCATAGATTAAATATTATGAAAAACCAATTATTTATTACACTTCATTTGCATTTCCAAGTGTTTGCGAAGATAGTCAGAAAGTACGAAATAACTTTTGGATATTTATATAAGCGAAATACGACTGAACTCATCACGAGATTTCCGAAACTACACACCCGATTGACTCGAAATTTTGCGTAGTTACTCATTCCACGTTGTAGACGCGCACTAAGAACGGATTTTACGTAAATCCTGTCCAAAATGGATTTTTGTTATACCATCACAGGCGGACAGTATACATTATAACTGACATTATTATTTATTAATGCTACATTATAACAGCAGCATGCTTATCTATCTCTCTCTCTATATATATATATAAGCGAAGTACCACTGACTCATCACGAGATCTCCGAAGCTATACAGCCGATTGACTTGAATTTAGCATAGTTACTCATTCCACGATGTAGCCGTGCACTAAGGACGTATTTTACGGAAATCCTGTCCGAAATGGTTTTTTTGCTATACCATTAGAGGCGGCACCAAGTCCAAACCGTTTTTGTGTGTAAGTTTTGACTTTGATTCACTGACGGGCACTTCAAATTTAAAAAATTTAATTCATTATCAATTCGAAATTAGACATTTCGTCCATATAAGAAGTCTAGGTTCACATTCAAATAGATAGTGTGCCCAACAAAGCGTGCGGGTGTTAACTAGTTAAGTATAATACTGACCATCTGAAACGACCTCAGAAATGTCTTTAAAGCAACCGTTCCAAAACTTTTGAGATTTCCAAAATTTGTATTACTTTACAATGCAATGTATTTGCCATCCTATTTCTTTGGCAATGTTCCTGGATGATCACCAGGATTTGAGGATCACCGGTGTGACCGTCAGTTGTGCGGTTTGGCTTAATTTAAATTTGACAGTCAATCTAATTTATAGCCTCGCGCTTTATCAGCGATATGTTAGTACCCATAGGTGACCAGACACCAACCCGTACACAGTCTTCATTAGCATCGCAATGCTTCGATTTCATTTAAATAAAAAATTTTACCACAATTTACTGCCTCACATACACTGTACTGACGACAGTGAACGTCAGTTGTAAGTAAGCGGTGACAAACAGGATATAGCTTTTCTTAGATTTAAATTTAATCTTAAAATGGGTTACAATTCCCTACATCACAATGCAATGATGATCTGTATGTTGACGGCCAATTATCGTTAATCAGTAGGTCACGTATATCAACAGCTTTAATAGTCACTGATTTCTTGCAATTGAATTTTAATTTAAAATATTTTAATTTACAGCCTAGCTTCACCCCCGTGACCTATCAGTTGACTACTAATAACTTTTAAATTACAGATCACAAGTGATTAATATCTTTGACTATCGCCATCGTTCTATGTTTCTACAAAAATTCACTTAAGTGATTTATTTATGAATGTATCTAATATATAACATTCAACTGATAATTTTTGTGAATACTTGCAACATTATTTTTATTATTACACAATGTTTCTAACGCTATATCTTATGCATCTGGTGCAGTTTGTTTCCTTTCTCTAAATAAGTTTGTCAAATCGAAATGACTTTAGAAATTGTATTCGAGAAAACGCGCAGTGTAGATATTGGATTATTATAAAACTTTCAAACTTTTGAAACGTACTTTCGTATCACGTGTGAATACGATTTTATTTGAATATTTGACATATCTGCCACCAAATTTAAGTACATAACTTACGTTAAAAAAGTGGTTTAAATGAATTATCGCTTTAGTCACAAATTTTTAAATAGATGGTTCGATTTACTCCGCTTAGAGAAGTTTCAAAGAATTACTAAGAAATAAAATGGCACCCTCTGTTGCGATAATAAATAACATAATATTTCTGTAATTTCAATGGTACATTAAAGATGCCTCGGCTTGCTGTGCATAATGCATTTCTGTTGCTACTGCTTTATTTTCGTTTTTTCTTCACTGATCAAACAAGCTGTTGCTATGATTATATAAATTTTCTACTATAATAATACTTTGCGCCCTGTTATCATCAGAAATTACCTCTGTCCAGGCGATATAGTGATAAGGAGAGTCGACTGCGATACCAAAGGGCCCAATTTCGAATCCTGGAGAAGGCATGGTTGTAACTGTCCCTCCCTTCGTAGGAGGCAACGGTGGAAGCATATTAGGTGCCTCTACAATAAAATCGCCACCACTTTTGGCCTTAGAAATGGCCATTGCGGAATAAACAAGTGCCTGACACTAGATTAAAAAAAATCAGGAATAAATAAATGAATATAAAGAGAGAGACAATAGCTGAAAAACATAAAAAAAGAGTTGTTTTGTTCAATAAAGCACTTTACGTTTCAGAAAACATTGATGCTATGTTTCTAATTAAAAGTAAGATGCATTATTTTAATTAATACACAAAATGAATGAGTATTAAGGTCGCACTTTTCTTATCAAATTTATTTCAAGGTAATTATAGTATGTTTTTTTATTACGAAAGGCACCTTTCTCACTTATCTTTCCTCCTAGATAAATTGCTTTAATTAACGCAATAAACAAAAGCAGCAAGTAGATTAAAAACTTGTGGGGAAACTTATTTTTCTAACTTTACGTTTAATATGCAGAAACGTTTTAATCTCTTTTTTACTTGCGTAGGAAAAAAGTCTTATTCTTAAATCATGTATAATGTTGAGAGAGAAATAAATATTTTGTTTGATTTTACGCATGTTCCCAGGATTCAGAATTTAAGACAGTATCAAGAACTATTATTTCAGTTTGAAAAAATGCGTCACTTACGAAGCGTACGGGTGTTGACAACCGTAAAAATAAAAGCTTCTTTAATTACAGGAGCATGAATTCAGAAACTATGCAATTTTTCTAACAATGAAAATTTATGTAATTTCAACGAATTGCTTCTGCACGGTCGGCGTATTGCCAAAAGTCAAAACCAGGAACACTTTGTTTCGACGAAAAGAAAGACATACGAGATTTGACATACCTTTAGTTTCAAAGAAATAGAGTTGTAACTACTGTTTTTGTTTAATCATATTTCATATAACATAGAACCTTTTGCTTTTATTGTGGAGTTAAAAGTCATAAAACGATTTTGAAAATGGTAAAATCCAAAATATAAAAAATATGTAGACTCACTGTTTTGGCATAATTTATGTTTTTGACAGGATTCATGCTATTATTTAAATAATAAGGAATAACAACATCCTGTGTATCTACCAGCCAGGCTGTCAATTAGTTCGGGCAGCTCTGGTTATGGTTTTAAAGCACGAAAAAATGCAGCTATCATACGCTGCTGGGGTCACATAAATCTCTACTTCTTTCTACGTCAATATCACACATAAATGTATACATTGTCTGTACGTCTGCGCCTAATGATAGGCAAAAGGGAATGAGATGCCTTCAAATAACATTCCTCTTTAAGCCATGGTCAACAAACTGCCGAAAAAAATCTGTAACTTGTTTGAAATCCCTATCGTTCTCATTAAAGTGAATAGTAAAAAAGCATTGAAAGTATATCAATGTTGCTTGCAGGATTTGTTAAAGTTTCTTATTCTATCACTGAGCTCACCCTTTACTAGTCTGCTTTTGGAGTCACACCTGCTAACACATACATTTTTTGTCTTTTAACTTTATTACTAAACAATGCTTTCTTCGCAATTATATCATATAAAACTCGGCAGTAAAATGACAAAATATTTAAAAACCACATATGTTTAGAATTCAAAATTGAGTGTTAAATATTGCCACATATTTTTCTATCTTTTGTTTTTTCTCAGTTCACAATATCAATGTACAGTTTTCTTTGTACGATGAATTACATAACTTTTCTATCGTTCTATTATTAAGATTTTGCCTTTTTAACTTTATTTATTAAACATGATTTTCTTTACACTTACGCCCCATGAATTTCGACGATCTTTTAAAACAGCGATGCTTTTGGACCGCTTTGTTTTTGAAAACGGTGTTTATACCAGAATGTTTTAGAACTGCGATGTTTTTCTCCTTGCTTTCTTTTCTACCGCGATGTTTTCGCCTGTAACCTTTGTTGAAAATCAAAAATTATTGTGTGTGATTTTTTATTATTTATTTAACTCTCTGCTTGACCTAACTCTAACTTGGTGCCGGTAAAACTTAAAATACAATACTAAAATTCTCGTAAATTTTCTGAATTCGTTAAATCAGTTCATAGAGACTGGTGTTTGAAAATAATTGCTTTAAGCTAGATTAAATTTTCATAAATCCTCACCAGAGTGAAACAAGGTTTATCATATCAACTCTCAACTCTCAAATTCAATAAAAAATTAAAACATTCTCCCTGGTGTTTTGTTATAATCAAAAGATTAATAATCATGTAAAATGCATTACCGACACAAAATCATCAACATGCGATCTCTCACTAAAATTAACTATCGGCTCTCCTTCCTGAAAACACATAAATTTCAATTCAACTTTAGAGACAGCCACAAACACTTTTCATTTAAGCATAGCACAGAGCAAATCAAAACACCAGGAAAAGATAAATCTCACACTAAGAAGTCAAAACACCAGTTCAGTTAAATTAATAAATCTGATATTAAAGTTATAAACATCATTAAATTCTCCTACGTCCGCAATAAACTACCTAGGTTCGAATGGAAGTTAACCATGTTTTCCGAAAGGATCACATGGATGACCTACAGTAGACCACAAGATAAGAACACAAAAAAAAAACATACAATAGTAAATCAATAGCATACATTTATTTAATATTCCAAAAATTTCAATTACGGATAGCTGATCAGAGAACCTTACAAAAACATTTTCCAAAACATTACTCGTAAAGTTCTGATACGACAACCTGTACAACTAACAATGAAAATTTATTTAATTTAAACGAATTGCTTCTGCATGTCGGCGTATTGCCAAAACTCAGAACCAGGAACACTTTGTTTCGAGGAAAAGAAAGACATACGAGATTTGACATACCCTTAGTTCCAAAGAAATCAAGTTGTTTATTAACAACCCCCAGACATGGAATCCAGCAGCCATACCTGAAGTAAATTTACAGACACCAAGAACAGTAAGTACCGACCCTATAGATTATGGGGTCTCGGCGGGATGAGCCTAGATAGAATTACGGTAAAAATTACAACGACAGAACGAATTCCCAGATGTTGATAGTCTTAGTTACAGAATGCAAGGACACATAACATCAGTATGGAGGAGCAGCTGTGGAATGGCATCGGTCAGACAATCAGATAGCACTGCAAGCTGCGTGAAAGTACTCTTTTTTTTTCTGGTGATAGAAGACAGACAATTCTGCCGTTAAGAGGAAAGCGCGATTAAAATGAAAGACGCTTCCATGACACGATGTTTTAAGAAGCAAACTTATATACATTTGTAAATAATAGCGATCTCTTTTCACTTACTAATGTAAACATTTTGTAGTGTGTAGTACTTATTCGTGTTCTAATTAAATATTCAGGTTAACCATCAGTTAGACTAGTTTATTAAACAACCCCTAGACATGGAGTCCAGCAGCCATCTCAGAAGTAAATTCAAAGACCTCAAGCATAAGAAGTACTGATACAATAGATGTAATTATTTAAAATTCAAATCACTGTGTTGCAAGATATGGCGTGCTAAGTTATGAATCTCTGAGGTTGTAACCTTATGCATAAATTGGCTTATAAGAACAGGTAGTGAAAAGAGATAGATTTGTAAAATACACCAGAAAAAACAAACAGATTGGAATACTGTATATTGCGCGTGATATTGTCCGCACCTTTTGGACATGCCTTCATGCTATAGTGGTCAGCACGCTCGGTGCGAATTCGAGAGGTCCGTGGTTCGAGTCCCGGTGAGAGCACTGCTGACTCTTCATCTCTCCTGCTTCTAAATAACCTAATGTCTCTACAATTGCAGAATAAAAAATTAAAAAGAAAAGAAAATAGCTGGAAGTTTTCAGATTTTAACGGTAGCCGAAAAAGATTTGTCAAGGTGTTTTATGCTCTCGATGTTTTTTTATGTTATTTTACGAATGCATGAGCATCTTCCACGAAGCTGATCCATTTCTGAAATGGCAAATTACTGGCAACGAAAAATGGGTAGTTTATAGAAAAAGATCATGGATCAAGCACAATGAACCAGTCTATATAACATCAAAAGTTAAGATTCACCAAAAAATTGTATGCTGTCAGTTTGATGGGTTATAAAGGAAATCTTCACTCTGAATTTTTTGCCCAAAACGGTTGATTCCAACGTCTACGTTCAACAACTCACTATACTGAGCGATGCAGTTCAAGAAAAGTGGCCAGAATTGGAAAGTCGTAAATGTCTTGTCTTCCAACATAATAATGCAAAACCTTGTACATTGTTGGTCACTTGCCAAAAATTACTGTAGCTAAATTGGGAAGTGCTGTCATATCCACCGTATAGGTCTGACTTTTCGCCTTCAGATATCCATTTATTTCCTTTCATGCAGAACTGCTTATGTGGTAAAATTTTTAGTGACGCTAATGATGCTTTCCGGAAAAATTCTGAAGTTATATGATCATCGAATTATGATATTGCTTGAAAGATGACTAAAGTTCATTGACAAAAACGGCCAATACCGAATTTAATAAAGTTAAATTTTCAAGTAAAAATTTTGAATTTTTTTTAATTTCAAATCCGAAATCACTTAATTGCCAACCCGTTTGAAAATTTAAAAATTAAAGCAATGAGGGAACGGAAACACCTGACTCCATTAATTCACCAGGAGCTGGTTAATACGAATCTTTTCATGAATCAAGGAATTATACAGAGTTTTTAATGTAAATAACAAGAATTATTTCGCGTAAAATATATTCAACTCTTATAGTAACACCAAAGATATCCAAGTTCAATCCATTAGAAAAGATGGAATTTTGACAGCTACTGTAGTTCGGATCGTGTTGTGTAGCAATTCACTTAATTATTTAAGTTTGACTTGAGAATTGATTTTTATTATTGTTCTAAATTTATGCTACACAGTGTTATTTTATTTAATATGTTGTATTTATATTTGCTTTGGTTTAATTTTAATTAGGGGTTTTTCGTACTTAAGATATGTACGTATTTTCCACTCGTAACTCGTAAGCGCGTTGAAACACACAATGGAATTGGGTACTTTTCTACGTGATAAACTTGATTAAATATTACTTAACTTAAGTTGAACCTTTATTAATTTATATCACTGGATGCAGAAAAATTAGCCTTTTAATTTAAGATCACTTTCAAGTTTCTCGCTTTAACAGTTTTTAAGTTACAGTCAATTATTTAACTAAATTTTTACACTTTGCGACGTAAAGGCCTTGGGGGGGGGGGAAGGATTGAATAAAAAGTCGCACTTGTAGCTGAATTCTAAGGCTTTGCTTACGTGTTAAGAGGGATACAATGAGAATTTCCGGTGGGGTTGTGGGTTGGGGTTTTTCGTACCTGCTCGGATTCTTCGTATTTCATTTGTCGTGCTTTGCGATATTTGAATTTGTGTTTAGTTCAACACCTCGGGATTTGGGAAGATTTTTGCAGGGATGTGTTAGGGGTGTGGAGTACTGAATTTTTCACCTTGTAAAGCGGGGATTGGCGATATATGGTTTGCTCTTTCGACAAAAAGCCGGTGAAATTGTCACTCGCTCACTTCCCTTGTCTTTGCTTTCCTCTTTGTTAGGTGTTTGTGCAGCTTCGAAGATATTTCATCGTTGCTGAGGGCTTATGGCTCCTTTGATTTATCGTAATGATGAGCTAAAGGTCTAAAAATCACCTGACTCTTCGAGATAAAGTCTTCGTTATTAACTAATTAAAATTTACTTCCGAATTCCATTCAAAATTCAGGAGTTTGTACGGGCACAGACTACCCCATCAATTTAAGAAAAAAAAGAGAGAAAAATAATTTCAAGGAAAATCTGATGAGGATGTCTCACTCTTACTGACTCCAAGAGCACTTACGGCTCCTAGCGACCGGGTGCAGCTCTTGTCCTGCCGGGTGAAGATCTAGATGTTTGCTATGATGATGTTGACCATCTTGCTGTTCACCGATGAGAATGGGCCTGACCATAGATTCTACCCGAGCTTGAGACAGCAACATGTCGCCAAAGTTTCTCCTTCCCACATATCGCCGAAGTAGTCTCTCCTACATCGACACATTCTGATGTGCCCATCTAGTACATCAATTTCTTTTCTACAGAGTTTCCGGCTAGAGATCAGATTAGATTTTTTATTTTATTCTAGAAACCTTAACTTAAGTTGTTAAGAAATTTTACTTAAAATTGCAGATTATAATTATCTCCTAAAATAGCAAAAGGAGTATTCAATTTATTTTCGAAAATGTAGCTATGGTTTAATTTTAAATGTTTGCATTTGAAGGATTTTGAGATGTTGAGGAATTTGAATTTCAGTATCTTTTGGTGAACATACTGACTTTGCTGAGATTAAAGTAAATTGTTATCTGTCATAAAATATCTCCAGTTTTAATACTCCTAACTTTTTCTAAAAGGGTGGTTGTGATGTAACTCATAGAACCTAAGAAAAATGAAAAAACAAATTTGTTATGAATCTTCTTTGAGTTTGTTTAAAGATTTTATTTAAATTATTAAGAAATTAGAAATTTTTTTTATTTGGTGAACTACAAAAATGCTAAGTTAAGGTACATAGTAAAACTGTACTTGCTGAGTTTAAGAAAAATTGGAAAACTGAAATAGAATTTCGCTCCTTGTTAATACTCTAAATCTCTTAAGAAGGTAATTTTAAGTTGTTAGAAATAGCTGATTTCCTTTAATTTTCTGTGAAATTATAAGGTAAAAAAAAACCTAAATAATTGTTAAAGGAAATAGTTGTTATGAATTTTTATAAATTTTAACTCAATGAAATAGTATGCTTAATTAATACTTATACAAGTTTTATGCTGTTTATTTTGAAATTGCACAATTTGTTGAAAACACATTTTTATGTTTCTCTCCTAAAAAAATTGTAAAATTATCTCAGGTTATTTTCATACCCCGGGGTAGAATAGTTTAAGTACTAAAATTGATTTTTACATAATTTGATATGTTTTTAATAAAATAAACTCTAAGGTTTTCTTGAAAGTTAATACTGATTTATGTGTTTCTTTTGATATGTTAGGGCACATTGATTCACTAGCATCAAGGTTCATTGGGTTGTTCACTAACATTTTAAATTACACAACGCAATGGTAAAATTTGTTTAGTTTTAGTCAACTCCATCTCAGTTGGAGTTAACAATCGATATAAACGGTATAACGCTATAAAAAGATAACGGAAATTGCGGAAAAGTATACTGAAGCAAATTTTTATCAAAAAAGCGAAAATATTGATGGTCCCATGATATTGATGAACCCATAACATGCCTTTAGTTATTAAAAACAATTTGAAATCATTCTTTGAACAATCCATTACACAACGCTTTCAGAAAACGAAGTTATTGGATGTATCGTGATAAAAATGATCCAGCTGTAGAAAAGAAATGGCGTCATAATTCAAAATGTGTTAAATCTGCAGGTTACAAAAGAAAGTCAGAGTGAAAGATGAATACATTTCAATCAATACTACTTGGCGCGAGTTTGGTGTAGTCTTAAATATGTAGGTGTTTAAGCTAATTTACCCAGTTACCTTATTAATATTATTAATATGATAATATTAATAATTTACAACACTAATGATAATTATTTTGATAGTACTTTCATTTCTACTTTCAAGAACTCAGACCAGAACGCAAATTCCTGGAAGTATAAATGTGAAATCTTTGAATCTGAGAGGAAGAGCTTTTGGCATCCTTGCTGACCTGCTGCTATGATTGCGCTTCCCTATGATGTATCAGCTTTAGCTTCGGCAAGCCAAATTTGAATCACGAATATGGCAAAGTCAACATAGGCGCATGCTTATTTCAATTTCACGTTTTAGCTTCATTTGAACATTTGTTTTGCACTTTCTATAAGCTGTGTAACTACTTTTTATCACTGTGCTAGCTTTAAGAAACCGTTAGTTGCACATGTTGATGAATAGGATTATTTTAAATCTTCACTTTCATTTCCATTTACTGCATTTAGCAGTTAAGAAGGTACAATAAATGATCTGGTTGTCTTTCCGGCTCCAGTATTTGTGAATTCTAATAATGCATAAAAGTAAAAATATATTTCTAAAATTCGTCGAAAAATATTAAAAATATAATATTGGAAAAAAAGTAAATTTGCATATTCTACGGAGTATTCTTTTTCTACTTAAAGAGCGGAATTTACGAAAAATCTTTTACGTTGTACTGATGACTTCAAAGGTGGCGGGAACTAAAAGAATATGATTAAAGTATAAATAAATTTATTTACTATGTTTCACTAATCAAATTTGCTTACACAGTTATTATAGGAAATTTTGTCATTTCTCAATACATTCGGAAACGTAAAAAAGTCGTCCTTCCGTATTATTCAGTTTTGTTACGATAATCCGGAAAATTTAGTTAGGTGGTTTTGCTAAATGCTTGAACGTACCAGATTATCAAGCTTTTCTTTCTAGTAGACAGAGTCTGCAGCCAAACGAGAAAGCGGTTAATAACTCTTACTACTGTGCCAAAGCGCCCGAGTTGGAATCCCGTAGAAGGCATAGATGTAGTACAGTTTCTTGGCGGCTTGGAAACACTCTAAATATGTGGCAAGCCAAGAGTCCTCTCGTGTGGTTTGGTGGTAGGTGAAACGCGTTAGAATATCCTCACATCCCCTCAAGATGTTGCCCCTAAAATTGATTTGGCGCTGGGCAAAAGCGTTTCGTCACCCACATGGCGTCCGAGGCTTTTCTAATGACAGACGCATTCTTGTGCACTTTTCCACCGTAAAATTCGGCGGCTTTTTGTAGTTAGTTCAGACAAATGAAATTTGTCACAACAACAACAATAACAGACAGTGACTGTCCGCTGGCAGGAAATCTACTATGCATTAGAGAAGCATCAAGCCCGTTTTTCAAAACGTGCTAAGTTCAGGAGAACAATTCACGATCTACCTTAAAAAAGATTTTTTGTTATTACTTATTTTAGTTTGCTCCCCGACGAAAGAAGAAAAAAGGAAAATCCCAGCAGAAGCAGAATTGAAATCCTAGCTTAAGAATGAAGGAAAGGAAAAAATCCTGTTACTTGAAAACGAACCCTCGTGGGAATAGTGAGTCAATAGTACACATGGTACAGTTAATTTAAAAGAGGAAAATGCTGAAGAGTTACATTGCATTTGATAAAAAGCTGGTAGACTATTACTTGTGAAATCTCATCAGAAAGTTCTGAGAAAATTATAAAAGATAGAGCAAACTGTGACAGAAACTATTCAGAAACCTAGAATGGAACTGTTGGATGAAAATCAAAAGCAGCTGAACTCTCTTGAAGGATGCTTGTTGGAAAGACCCCAGAAAAATATATAAATATTAGAGAAGCTTGATTAGTTTCCTCTAAACACAATGTTTTCGAACGAGATCTACTTTAACAATTTGTTTTAACGTGATTGCAGAAATCAACATTAATGAAGTTGAAAGCTTTGTTTAATTTTCGCACCGAGTTGAGAATGTATTTTATAAATAACAAAAGAGATTTAAGTCTCATTCAAGCATCTAAAAATTCTCCAAGTTTTCTAAGCCCGATGCATGCAGAAAATTATCATTAATTAAATACCCCATATAAGCTCAATTATAGCATAGAGTGAAATAGTACACATATCCCAGGGTGGAATATGTATTGCTATTCCTATGTATTTGTAATAATAATTAGCAAGTGAAATTTATGTTGTAAGGAATGAAGCGCATTCCTGTCATGTATCCTTATGATGTTGCAATTAACGTATCCAACTATCAATTGAAAAATTTGAAATATGATTCCCAACAAAAGCGCAGTTGAGATTTTTACGTTTCTGGTGTAAAACCGCCTGTTTCTACATTGGCGCCCAATAACTGACTGATCAGAAAGAGGCGGATAATGACTGCGAATGGTCACCGCATGGATTTATGTCGGCTGGTTTCCTATTTTTTTTCATAGCCGTCCTTAGTGTGAAAGGGAATGCAAGAAGCGAAAGCCATTCCTGAAGTGTGCACTTACGTTGTAACGTTTGACACATCTCGCCAGTAATTTCACTTCCTGCAGGGGTGCAGATAATTTCTCATTTTTCATACTTTTAACAGTATCTACCCTATAATTTACGATCATATTTGGTAGTTAAAAGCGAAAGGGAAAAATATGCTTCATTCGGGCTGCGAGAAAATGTAAATCTAATTTCAATGCAGTAAAGTTGTTTCAAAATTGACTATTTATAATATTAATTAACTCATACTAATTTGAAATTTCTATATGATATTTTTAAATATATATACTATAAAACTTAAGGTTTCCCTTCACACAGCTGCAGACGATTATTGGTCTTCTTTGAAATGGCCAGCTTAGAGCATATGATTGCAGGTGATATCCATTATCCTGAATTAAATCTTAAAAATGATGATATCTAGAAATGTTCGCCACGAGACGTTTTCAGTGCATATAAAAATACAGAATTTTTAATTACGTAAATTTGATCTCTTTTAACTACTCTAACAACTAATGTGACAGAAGTAAGAATTACTTCTCTTTACAATTTTGTGATTCACCATTGATGCGTTTAAGATTCTATTGACAAGGTAGTTCACAATTTTTTTCTCTTTTTATGAAATATTTGCAACATTTTTTTTAAATTAAAAAAAGAGTACATAAAATTAAGAAATCTGAAAAAGTTCAGATTTTAATGGTATCCCAAAAAGATTTGCTAAGTTCTTTTTACGTCCTCGCTGAGCTTGCAGTCTACCTATCTGCTGCCGCACTCACTCAAGATAATCCATTTCTTCTCAGACTTTTATCTGTATTATTAAGCATCATTTCCTTTGCACGTACACCATATACAGTTCAATAGCAAAATGACAAAACTTTTAAAAGCTACAAAGCAGCATACGTTTAGAATTCCCGATGTATTGTTAAGTGTTGGTCTTCTAATGTTGTTAGACAAGTATTAAAGTAAACATTATTTTCGCCACACTTTTTCTAAGCAGATTATTTTTAATTCCATTTATTTCGTAGTATTAGCCTTAATGAAACAGTCTAAATTTCTTTACCTATTTTGTGGCACAAAATATTCTCTTCACAGTTCACACGTATTAGGATTAAATTGTTATTGTATCTCTCAATCCGGTATTTCAAAACTGAACATGATATTCTAGTTTGCTTAAACTATACTTCGACTTTAATAAATTTATGTACTTATTTACATATGTGTTTATATAATAAAACATATGCACAATAAACAAACTTCAAATGCACTGGCAAACTGTAAGAAAAATCGAGATAAACACGTCAAAAGCAAAAATGAAATTAAAAATTTGTATCTTTAGCTACATCGTCATCAAGGGGATGATGCAATGAAAGAGGCAAATAAATTAGCCTGTTTCTTAAACAATAAAGACACAAATTAAAGCTAAAAGTAATCTCAGAAAACAATTAAAGCAATTTGCATCTTTATCAGTCCACCCATACAGGCCGATCTAATCAGTGTACAAATTTTCAAAATTATAGCATCGAAAACGCAAATAAATTTTCAAAATATAATTATTTTGGGAAGACTGAGTTAAAAATCAAAACAAAACATGCAAATACCTATAAGCAGTCCAGTATATAAAAAACTTAAAATTTAAAATAAAAATATGTATGTATACATATATGCATATTTTAAATTATGTTATGTACATACACACACACACACACACACATATATATATATATATATATATGAAATAATAAAAGCAAACTCAGAAGTAATGAACATCAATTACTTTGATGGCGTAAGAGTGTTGATCCATAATGAATAGGAAATTGGAGGCGAAGGCAGATTAAATCTTCATTTTTTATTTCAGCTTGCTGTTGCCACAATCAACATGGCACATGAAATGTGGCTCTTTAAGAAAGCTTACATTTTAGAAACATTTTCAGTAAGATAAAAGGAGCACACAGACAAAGAAAAAAAGAACATATAAAAGATTAAATTAGCAACGTAAATTTCCCTTCTCAATTTTAAAAATAGTAACCTCTCTCTGCACTGCGTCATTTCTAGATTAATCCATGTCATGTGACTCTTACATAATTCTGGTGATGTAAATGGAACTAAAACTCAAGCAGCCAATATTAAATTTAGAGAAGTAATAACTATCTAATCAAAATCCATTGAGAACCAAAACTAACTCAGACTGAATTAAGATTTCGCCTTGAACATAGCGCACTTGCTTTCAACGCTTTAGCCTAGCTGGAATGCTGTCTGTCTGCTACATCTATCTTACTGAAATATTTTCTAAAATGTAAGCTTTTTGGAAGAGGAACATTTAATGTGCCAACTTGATTGTGGCCACAACAAGCGGTAATAAAAATCAAGATTTAATCTTCCTTCGCCTCCAGTTTCCTATTCATTATAGATCAACACTTCTACGCCATCAAAATTCCTGCTTGTCATTATTTCTGAGTTTGTTTTTATGATTTCATATATGTGTACAACATGTGCATGTGCGTGTGTGTTTCCATGCGGATATGTATGTATGAGTGCGTATTTCGCTAAATTTGTCATTGTGAAGAATGTAATCTGTACATCCATCAACTTATTTGTAGAATAAAAATAAGATTTCTAAATAATTTTTGTAATTTGTTAATTTGTATATTTTGCTTTAATAGTTTTTTTTGCCGTCTCTTGAGTCCATTCAAGGTACACGAGTTTTTAATGCTGACTCTTTTTTAATTTGTCTGAGCTCATCTCCTACATTAATTAGAAATTTGCCCTAGAAAGTCCAGTTCGCTCCTTTTTACAAAAAGTCCATTCTTAAAGCAAATTTACTTTTATTCATTTATTTTCAGTGCTCATTTTCATGAAAGGTATTTTTGCTTGAGTTTTGCTTATCTTCACTAGATAAGAGACGCCATTCGTTCCTTTTGTTAAGAACGAGTCGCGTTGAATTCCCGTGAAAGCCTTTTAATACGCTTTAATGAATTTCACTTTTCTAAAAAAAATTAATTATTTTAACCTTAGTTTGAATCATTTATAAACCTTTTACTGCAGACCTTTTACTCAATATATACATATTGTGTTTTTTAAAACACAAGATGTATATACGTTATTCTTCATCATTACATTCAGCATTTGTACTGAATTATTTTGAAAGGAACCTTCTTTGTTAGAGTTAAATATACGTGTTTTCTCTGCGTGTTGAAAGCCACCTGAAGTAAAATTGTGGATGTTTAAAATCATCGAATTAAAATACAAATAAAGGGAAACATATTTTTTCAACAATAGTTACTCTACAGTAATTGTTGGAATCATCGTAAATAACCCTTTTGCAAATTAAATAGCCTAAAGTAAACATTTTTCCAAATTTTAGTAATGTTAAATAATTTTTGTATTCCATGAAGAATACTAACGAGGCTTCTTTGTGTTTTAATTACATATATCAAGCATTACACAAAACCCGCATCGCTCAAAAAGCACACGCTTAAGAAAATTAAGCAAAATTTCGATAAATAATGCATAAAATTTAGTAGTACAAGAGCATTCATTAGGTATTAAAGTTTTGCGTGAAGGGTTTTCACGAAGCTAAAAAAATAAACATTAAAAAAGAAAACATTAAAAGTTCATTGCAATCATAAGTTCACCTATCCATTTCAGCACACGAGCTTCATGGATAATTCAGCAATTTCTTAGCATTTTTATTTTTGAAGTTCTATTACAGTCGTTTTTCAGTTCTTTCTTCTTATTAATAATTAAAGTATTCCGGCATTGTAAACATTTATAATTAATCAATTAGCACATAAAAACTTCAGTCTTTTCTGATTTTCATTCCATTCTAATAACCTCGTACGTATGAATCCAAATTTAGCATGCTCAATTACGTAGCTGTGCTTTTTTTAATTATACTAAAGTAATCTGATAAAACTGGGTTATTGTTTTTCGTATTAAATTACATCAAACTTTGCAGAATTAAATCACTTCAGATAGCAAAATTTTTACTTTTCCTCCTTTCATTATGTTAGCGTATCATAGATTACTTTCACGTTTTAAATATATTCTCATATTGTGCTTCAATTTTTGTTTAGGTTTCATCACTTTGTTTACCTTAATTAACTTCTGTTGTTAGCATAACGTATACTTTTTAAGATGCAATTATAAAATGTTGAGGAATTGTGCCCATATTCATCCCATTCACATTCTGTTATACTCATAATTTTTAAAACTAAAGCTAACATCTTCAATAAAACTATCATAAAAGTTGATTATGCTATGCAAGTCGAGAAGAATGTTATGTAGCGAGTGAAAATAACTAGCTGTTTTTCTTGACGTAGTGAGAGAGAAGGAGTAATTTGTGTTAAAGGAGTATAAATTATTAATAAAGCGTCCTTTCGCCTTCCATAGAAGAGAGGAATATGTTCTGTTGCTTTTTGAAGTGTTTTTGGGTCTCAGGCTGCTGGTTTGAGAGAAATGGACATGGGCTTTGAAAGGATAGATTTTCTTACACTTGATTGTAAAAATAGCTAGAGGAACTAAAATTAAAAAACCAGAAGATACATTAAACAAAATTTATTGTAAGATGTCAGCGAAAGCGGCAGCCTTGAGAAAAGGAGTGATAATGTACATGGCGTTATTTTGTTTAAACGTCACTTTGTACGTCAGGGTTTTTTTTACACGTTATCTGGATGTTACAACACTCTGTGGCATCGAACGTAGATCATAGGAATTACTGCTGTTCTATTATTGGCTGACATTAACCCTCTCACTGGCGTCGAGTGAATGACGCCGCAACAGACCAGCGACAGACTCATACTTGTCTAGGCTAGATCAGTTACGCTTGAGATACTGTAGTAACACATTATGTGTCACTCTAATAATGTGAAGAGCATTCCGGCACGTAGTCTGAGTTCTCTCTTGTATACAAGGTTAGCAGTATTTAGTTTTTATATGAAGTGAAACCTTTTCTTATGTTGTAGAGACATTAGGTTATTACGAAGCAAGAGAGATGAAAAATAAGCAACGCCTTCGCCGGGGATCGAACCACGGACCTCTGAAATACCGGCTCAGTGTGCTGACCATTACACCACGAAGGCACGCTAAGAATGTGGGAGATATACCTTATATACTCCCCTTTTTAAAGGGCGACTAGGGTTTTAGGGGACCTAGTCGCCAAATCCTGGGTGTGGAGAGTCATCATCCACAACCCTTTTAGTTCGGGCGCCACTGTAGAGACATTAGGTTAATTACAAGCAGAAGAGATGAAAAATATGCACTGCCTTCGCCGGGGATCGAACCACGGACCTCTGAAATACCGGCTCAGTCCTGCTGACCATTACACCACGAAGGCACGCTAAGAATGTGGGAGATATACCTTATAATGTCTGCCTGTGCTGGTTCGCGTAAGTGCTTAAACAGTCCAGATTCGTTTGGTTATGTATGTGGCAGTTTTATCGTTTTCTGTCAAAGGGTAAACATCAGTACACTTGTTGAGCAAACCTATTTTGTCTATTTCAAAGCAAAAATACGTCGCCAAGATAAATCATAGGTTAAACATAAAGTGTGCAAGCAGTGTCTCGAGAGTTTACGGATGTTGGTGAAGGGAACACGTTCTAAATTTCCGTTTGTTATTCTTATGATTTGACTAGAGCCCAAAGATCACTCAAGTGATTGTTACTTTTGTATAATGAAAACGTCATGATATAACAAGAAAAACAAATAATAAATTGAGTATCCTAGTTTATCATCCCTTACACGCCCAATACCTCACTCAGCTAACCTGCCAGCGCCAGTTTTCAAAAAATTACCTCCTTCGGAAATATAGGAATGCGATTCTTGTGAATATCGAATTAACCTCAATGACGAAGATTTTGAAACTGAATATGATTGCGTTCGTAAGGGATTTGACCAGCATCAGTTGAATCACTTAATACGAAATTTGGGACTGCCTAAAAAATTTCAGAGCTATTAGCATCAAGACTACACAAGAACAATTTGGTTGAAAAAGCAGCTAAGGTATCCTACTTTCGATCAGGAAAAGCACTTTTCTGCAATACTTTCAAAGTGATGATGGATGTCTGTGTTGCCATAATGTACATGGTTTAATGGAAGAGTTGGGAATTTCGGCCTGCAACGCAACTCAATGGCCACTGTTCATCGATACCGTAAAGCAAAACTTGAAGTGTTTCCTCCTCCACATGAAAAATTTATTTGGTGCAATCCCAATGGGCAAACAGTTTATTTGTAAGAAGAATATGAAGACAAAAGAGAATCATTGATTTTTTGTAATACCACGTGCACCAATGGATCATCTGTGTTGACTTTAAAATGGTCTGCTTCCTCCTAGGCTAGCAACGCAAACATAGAAAGCATCCCTGTTTTTGTGTATGTGGGACAACAGAGCTTGTAAGAAGCACTTAATAATGATTTAGGATTTTTAAATAAAACAATTTCGCAATTCGCATTCTTCAATAGCTGAAAATTTTGAAACGTGGCATTAGCGTTACTAATTTGTTTTGCTAATAATAAACACTTTCAAGTTAATTTAATTAAACCTATCATGTTTTCGGAGCAGGGAACGTGATAAATCAACTATGTCATGAACGGAAACAGAACCGCAGGTCTTCCCCGTGCTGGATGCGTTATCCATGATACTAAAAGAGTAAATACAGGAAAATACCACAATTCGTTACATCTGCTTGGCAGTAAAAGACCCAATACTGGGAGATGCAAGCGTGAGCAAGTTGGTCACATCCTGATGGTGTAGGAAATAGTTTATCCAACAGATGGCAGTATCTGCCAAGCTGTTTTGTTAATTGTCAACGCGCATGCGCAACCGGAGTGTAGAAGAAAGTATGTTAGAGGAGAATGAGTTTTTCGTTAAGCATGTTGCTGCGCGTTTGCTGTGTAAATAAAACTATATTTTTGTAACATAAATGCTCTTTACTTTCTAATGCGAAGCACTAGGTCAGTGCACGAATCTAACCGTGGATCACCACAATCAAACGTGGCGCCCGAACAGGGACGCATTAGTTAGGTAAAGGACACTTTTGATGGTTTAACAGCAGAAATGGAAGCTTGAAAGTGAGAAGAATACCACTGCGTGCAGCATTAACGAAAGCATACAATAGCTTACATGAACATTTGAATGAGTCAGAATTGAACAGTGATGTTCCATTATCGTCGCTGGAAATACTGGAAGATAAAGGAATTCGACTACAACAGTTAGATGAAGAAATAATGGATCTCCTATCGAAATCGAAAGAAGTCTCGCAAGAAGAATATACTAAAGAATTTGAGTCCTGTGAGACTTACAAGAAGAAATTAATAGCAGCCAGGATGAAAGTGAAGCAAGTCACTGTGAAAATAGGGAAAATTTCGCTGACTCATACATCTGTAAACGAAACCAGAACAGTTGATCCAAGAGCTACGGCAACGAATTTGAAGCTTCCGAAAATAAATTTGATTGAATTTACTGGTGATCCACGACAATGGTTGAATTTCTGGAATACTTTTAGTAAGATACACGAAGATCCAGTTCTAGATGATCATTTGAAATTTGTGTATCTGATACAGGCTACTGCTAACCAATCGAAAGCGCGAGAAATAGTGCAGAGTTTCCCGACAACTAAAGAAAATTATCCGAAAGTCATCGAACATTTAAAGAACCGTTTTGGACGTGAAGATATTCTTATACAAGTGTACGTTCGCGATTTATTAAATCTGGTGTTGATAAATAATAGTGCTACCAAAAGAGACTTTACGGTATCATCGTTGTACGATAGTTTGGAAACAAAACTGCGAGCTCTGGAATCTCTCGGCGTGACGGAGGATAAATACGCTAGTGTTATTTTTCCGTTAGTTGAATCTTGCTTCCCCCCCGACATCTTACGCGTGTAGGAGAGGGAACGGGAGAGCTCGTCACAACAAGGTAAGGGCGATCTTGAATCTATTCTTCTGTTTTTGAAAAATGAAGTGATATCTGAAGAGAGAATTAAATTAGCGCGTTTTTGTTTTGATAAAAGTAGTAAGTCTAAAAGTTGCATTAATGATGAATCTAATGTTCCTACTTGTAATGATTTGTATACAGGAGACAAATTTAAAGGAAATGCTCCTATTAAGAAGGTTGAGGAATCTTGTTTATTTTGTGATAAACCACATTTAGCAGAAAAATGTTTTAAAGCTAGCACGCTTACATATCAGGATAAAAAAGACTTGATTTTTAAGAAGGGTGCGTGTTTATTATGTTTGAAAAAAATCCCATTTCTCGTAATTGTAAGTCTAAGGTAAAGCGTTTAATCTGCCAGAAAAGGCATTTAGCAGTAATGTGTCAACAAATACCTTCTCAATTGAAAGAGACTAAACAAACGGAACCAGTGGCGAATAAAAACGAGGTCAATGTTTTGGCTAGCAGATCTGAGAACTCTGATGTGTTATTACAAACATTAATCGTAAGGGTAAAAAATGGCACCAAGGAAAGGACAGTGAGAGGGATTATAGACACGGGTTGTGAGAGAAGTTATTTAGCGAAAGATATTATAGACTCCTTGAAATGTAGCAGTGTTGGTGAAGTAAAATTAGTTCATAAGTTATTCGGAGGTGTAGAAACAAAAGAAAAATTGTATTCTAAATATGTAGTTCATTTGAGTAGCCTCGATAATAAATATGTATGTGGCGTGCATTGTTTAAGTGAATCCGTTATCTGTTCTGATGTAAAGAAAATACCTAAAGGTCCTTGGTTGAAAGAACTTCGTAAATTAAATGTTCAGGTGTCAGACATAGAGGGTAATACTCACGAAAACGAAAGTGACATTAAATTGTTGATAGGTTCTGATATTGCTGGAAAATTATTCACCGGAAATATTAAATGTTTACAAAGTGGTCCCGTTGCGATGGAAACACGTTTGGGATGGGTTTTAATGGGTAAAATTCCAGCGAAGGAATCTTCAGGTATAAATGATTCTCTTGCATGTGTTTCTTTATTCCTAAACGAAAGATCAGCAGAAAACTTGTGGAAGTTAGACATTATTGGTATAAATGACCCAGCTGAGTCTAAAAAGAAAGCTGAAATTCATGAGGAGACCATGCAGTATTTTGAGGAAAATTTGAATTTGGATTCAGATGGGAGATATGAAACTGCATTACCTTGGGTACTGGACCCCGCTCGATTGTCTAGTAATAAAACATTGGCAGAAAAACGCCTGACTAATACGCGAAGGAAATTGTTAGATTCGGACCAAATTAAAGTTTATCAGGAAGTATTTGATACTTGGTTGAAGGAACGAATTATTGAAAACGTAACAGAAGGCGAAGTAGGTAGAGAGCACTATTTGCCTCATAGGCCCGTTTTTAAGGAATCTAGCGAAACTACGCGAGTAAGGCCGGTTTTTGATGCTTCAGCACACGCCAAAGGAGAACTTTCCTTAAATGACTGTCTTGAGAAAGGTCCCAACCTAATAGAAATAATTCCAACATTGTTGAATCGTTTTCGGAAATATCCGATTGCAGTAATTTCAGACATTGAGAAAGCCTTCTTGCAGATTGGTATAAGAGAGAAGGATAGAAATTATGTACGTTTCTTGTGGAAAGGTGCAGAAGGACAGAATATGAAAATTTATAGACATTGTCGAGTGGTTTTTGGGCTTAATTGTAGTCCGTTTTTGTTAGCCGCTACGTTGAACTATTATTTAAATTGTGCCCCAGATCAGTTTGCAGCTACAGCCAATATTTTGAAGGAGTCTTTCTATGTTGATAATTGTCTGACTAGTTTTAAGAATGTTGACGAATTGAATAGATTTGTACTAGAATCGAGAATGTTATTGTCACTGGCAAAGTTTAATCTTAGAGGATGACAATCGAATTGTGAATCCGAAATAATTCCCGACTCTAAATTAGATAATACACTTCGGTTGCGCATGCGCATTGACAATTATAAAAACAGTTTGGCAGATACTGCGATCTGTTGGATAAACTATTCCTCCCACCTGAATTTACTGGTAGGTAAATTCACACATTTGTTAAACATAACATATGCATAATAGTAGAGTATATAATATTTTCGAACGAATACTTAAGATTACAATACTCAAATGTAAAATTATGCCTACCAAGATGTTCTATCTAAATTGAAATACAAATTACTTTGACAGGCAGCATTCCATAATTTTCTAGACATGCTAAAAGATAATACTAAACTTAGAAAAATAAAAACAATTCAAATTATTACAAAGTATTCAAACAAATACAAAACATTTCACAAACGTATCACTGGTTTTACAGTTCTACCATTGCTGGTAGACATAGGAATATTTTCAGTCATATCCGTTTGGACTGGATTATCCAGTTCAAGTCTGTACAGTCTTTGTACTGGTCTTAGAAACTCAGGAGTTTCTGTTTTTATAAGAAGAAGTCTTATTTGTCCATCAGGATCAGGTATCAGCTTTATGACACGCGCTAGGTTCCAAAAGGCTCGTTTCTTGTTGTTATCTTCCAGTAGAACAATTTCACCTACCTGGAGAGGTTTAGCTGTAGAGTTTTTAATGGACTATTGACGTAACTGTCCTAAGTATTCCAGACGGAATCTTGCTCTGAGTTGTTCTCTCACCCTTTGTAGATACTTAGCTCGTTTATTCAGTTTTTCCTTATCCACTAAATCGATATCAGGCAACTACAGCTTTTAATTTGGGTGTCAGATTTTACAACATAAAATATCGAAAGAAGCGAGAACATGAATAATCAGAAATTGTCTCTGTACTAGATGAATGTCCAAACCGCTCTCCTACAAGTGTAAGAAAGAGAAATGTGCCTTAATTCGTTACAGACTGAGAAGCGGTGTAATTCAGTCGTGTTAGCATTTTTTCAATAAAACGTGTGTTGTTCGATGGTCAACAGAACGAGTAGACTGTGCGAATACAACCGACTAAATTCCTGTGCAAGTTTTGTTCTGATTGATAAATTTGAACTATGTAATTCTATATAACTGAAATTCCAAAGCAATAAACAGCATTAATTGTTTACAATTTTGTTGCAATTTAACTCATAAATATTTGTCAAGTCTGAATACCCGTATAATTTTGGCCAAGTTGCATATATATATATATCACTGACTCGCAATCATGTTACATATGAGAAAAAACCTCAAAAACTAACGACGCCGTCAGGCTGCTCGTCGATATCAAATCTATGTGGAACTCGCGGCATTCAAGGGTCAGAACTCCTCTGCTACTTGTGGGACACTTTATCAAAAAGAACGCATATTTTAAAATATCTGCTGTGAATAATAAAACATTTCAAGAAAATCATTTTTTGTTGTTGTTGTGACTTATCTCACTTGTCTGACAGTAACATCAGAGCGAACCCAAAAAAAACATTATCGTGGCAAGGAGTGCAAGATTGCCCCTGTCGTTGGCAAGTGCCTTGAACACCATACAGGTGACAGTACGACTCTGCTCATTTCCATCCTCAGTTTTCATTGACAGCATCCCGGCGTGACGGGTCCGAGGGTCTCCCACCCCTCTTCCCCTGCCAGCAACCTCCCAAGAGTACTTTCGGCTAGATGTATATTTAAAGTGCTCCCATAGCGCACTGACATTATACATTACGAACATCCATACCTTCTTCGGGTTCGAAACTGGGCCCTTCGGTGGGGTAGTCAGCGTCGCTAACCACTATCTCGGTTGGACGGATGAAAATCAGTTTTAGGAACTAAAAAGGTTTTACTGAATTCTTCTAAAATTCATTGAAGTTTTTAGTTTGTCGAAATATTTAGGGTTTGCAAAAACTGTTTGTTGGAAGATGTCATATAATTAATAGTTACTTGAATATTTTCATGAAATTTTCTTAAAAGCTCAGTTAATTCAAAATATTTTCGTATCTTTGTTTTCAGAAACGCCAGTCGTGAATTAGGCAACAAAACAGCAGTGTTGTCGTGAATTAGGCAACAAACAGCAGTCTAAAATGGTGTTTGGTCAGCGGTAAAGAAGCACCTGCGTGTTAAAACTTGCCAAATCAAGCAGTTTTGTACGCAGCTTTGTGAACGATAACCTGTAACTTGATGTATAGGGCGAGCTGGATCCAGTGCTCAGAGATTTTGCAAGTGGCCGCCACAGTCACAGAATTTCCTGGTATGCAGTTTTTACCTTTGGAGGATCGTGAGGTGCATGACCTGTGAACCATCACTACCCGCAAGTCTGAATGATCATCAGAACTACATTCCTGCATCTGTCAACTGCATCACACTGGATAAGCTTCAGAATGTGTGAGTGGAGTAAGATTAGAATCTCGAGGTTTGCTGAATAACAGGTGGCAGGCACATCGAGTGTTCGTGATTCTAATCAATATCAAACGAAACTTTTTGTATTAATGTAACTATTGTAAAAATTGAAGTAGGATAATACTTTTGATATTAAAATTATATCTTTACGTAATCAGAGACTGTTTTTGCTGTCAGCCGGAAAGGCCATAGAACAGAGATGACCATAAGCTGCGAGACGTAAAAAATAAAAAAAAGAGATAAATATTCTTTCAAATATTTAATTAAAGTTGATAAAGGAATCGCTTAAGTCAGATCGCAAGTGTTAACGCTTTTTCTAATAACAATAATTTTTTCCTTGTCTAACCGAAATGCAACTGCTGCAATTCAAAATATCTTGAAAACATAAAATATAACTGAGATTTTACCGATTCCGGACAGAAATTTGGAGACAGACAGTCATATGATATCGAAATAGACAATGTAACCATAGTTTAAAACAAAAGCAAAAATTATTTATAG
>KK121262.1:36845-69762 GCA_000611955.2 Stegodyphus mimosarum | reverse complement strand
CTTTCCCTAAATATTCTTTCCAAAAATTCATATCGAAACGAAAACTAGAAAACTATTCGAATACAGCCGAAATATGTCAAACGCAAGTGGATAGAGACTTAGAATAAAGTTTAATTCCAAGCCCTTTTTCACTAAGAAAGAGTAAAAAGTATATTAAACCCATGTCATGAAAGTACATGCTACATCTTCCTGAAATATGAATAACATTTCGTATAGAAATGCAATCTCAGCAAAATATGCAGCTGAGTTGTTCCTTTCATGAAAGTTTGATCAGTACTTTTTGAAGTGATTTCAATTTATTCTTCGTGCTTCAATGAGAAGTAAAAAGAAGTTCCTCTTGATTAATGAATTAAGTTTCAAAGAAAGTTTTAATGAATAGTTTAAATTACAACAAGTATAAACGTTATAAGAAAATTTGGAAAACGTAGATTATTTAAAAGCTATATTGCTTCTTGAAGCGATTCCAATGGTATTAATCTTAAATATTAACCTGTACGTGCTTAAAATATCCACTATGGCACAATGTCGGTCAAGGAATCAATTTTGATTTGCATGCTATACTTTCCCTAAAAACTTTCCAAGCAAAAAAAAATTCTATCATTTGCAAATTAATTCTGTCGTACGAAATCATAAATATTGCAGTGTAGTTATAAAGCGAAAACAGTTTCGGAATGTAAGTCATCAACAGGTAATTTATATGCAGTATACTATGATAATAAAATGTAGATGTAATATGCACAATGCAAAATGACAGTCATAATACAAATGATTATTACTTACATATTTTTATTCATAGGCTAGTAACTATCCCATGCTTACTTTACATAATTACAAATAATTACAAATATCTCCCAAGTTGCATAGCAGCGCATTTCGTATATCTTTACCGATTAGTACATCATTTACACAATATTATTTTATAAATAACATATACTACAAAATTTACTTAGTTATAAGCTATAAAAATATGAAAAATATTTAAAAGAACATAAAAACAAAATTCAATAATATTTTCTAAATTAAGGTTTTTTGACGGCTAATTAGGCTCAGTGCCGTGGAGATGGATGATTGTGAAGGAGATGTTGTTCTCTAGCAACGTCTACCCCTGTCGATATTGAAGGCTTAGCGTAGTCGGAGTCACCTTAGTTGTCATCTTGACGTTCTTATCAGCGGCATCTCACCAACATACCTTGAATAGATGGAGCCACACGCCTTTTGCTATCGTAGATTACCTTATAGCTAAACATATCGGAATGGCTGCGAGTGCTAACTTTTTCGAACCACTTTTTTTCTGATTAATAGATGCTAATTTCACTAGTGCAAAGTCTATCAGAATAAAAGCCTCGGCTAATCTTTTGTTACAAATTTATTCTGCGATTCGAATTCATTTTTATACATCAAAAAACAACGAACATTAACAGTGATAATCAAGTGACTAACCTAACCGCAAAAACATTGCTTATATGTAAGAGATACACATAAGGAAAACAAGAAATTGTTTACGAGGTACCTACTGCTAATTAGTAAGCTTCAGTTTCAAAGTTCCAGCTTTTCGTGGCCTTACGTAACTGCGTGAATTACTGTGTCGAGGAATAAGTATGATTATTTCCCTCTGTAGTATTCTAGATTTTCACTACAAATACCTTCTTTATTTTCAGTTTTCCCATCATAATAAAATAATCATTAGAAAACTACAAAAAAGTGTTTTTTCAGCAAACTATTTTCATTCATTCTAGCGCTCCGTGATGCCAACCTAACCTTCTAAAGAAGTTTCAGTTAAGTTCATTGGTCATATCGTTTAATAAAATTTGGCGCGCTGATGATGATTGGAGTTTCTCTCTTTCATGATTGGTCGGTTCTATGTGCCTAGAGGGAAAACTGAGATACGGTTTTCCACCTCCTAAATCTGCGCCGCTCGTGATATTTGTTTCCTCCTAGATCAGATAAACCCAGGGTAAACGGCCTTTGAGAATAATGTTATCCGACGTTAACCTTTTTCCAGAAGAGTTACTAGCGAAATTAGTTTAAAAATATGTAACAATCAGTTTCGAATTAGTAACAATTCAGAAGAAATTTCACTTTCGATGAGTTACCTTAATTAGATTAAAACTATGTAAAAATGTATTTGTTAGGCTTTTGTAATCGTGAATTTCCAGTGTTAAACTGAATTCTAATTCACATTTTGTATTATTTGAAATCCAGCAAGCTGCAAAGATTTAATTTGTAAGCACAAGACATATACTAAGTTAAAATTTTTAAAGAAAGAAAAAGCATTGCTTAAACTTTCTTCCGAGATTGCCGTTGCTTAAAAAGATGGGACGACAGACAGTTTAAAAAGATAAAATTGAGTTTATTAAGAAGTCGCACCTTACAAGTGGCCTAATAAAAATAATAAGTTTTGTAGCTGACACGAAATGGTTCATATATGAATCAGATTGAAAAATTATATTTAGACTTACATTTATCAAAGACCTTTGAAAGAATTTGCATTATTCGGGTAGAGTCATATGTAGGTATGCACAAAAGAATGGTACAGGTTTAAAACTGAATAACATATTCATTTCTAACTCCTACATCGATATAAGCCATAATGTCAACAAAAGCAACTCTGTCAGTTTTCCACACGGTATTATCAGACTGCTTCATGGGCTTACTGAAGAACAGTAGGGCTAGATTCCAAAATGGTGGCGCTCCGCTGTGAGGTGTTCCGGACAGTGATTGCATCATAAGGTGTGTGTTAATATAAAGAAATGTAGATGCATAAATCTCCAAAAATTAAAACGTTTTCTGTGATTTTTTGTTCTTATTTCCTTGAACAAACTGTGACTGCGATTCATTTCTTAGCATGTGAGTATATTAATTATTATTGTAACCGAGCACCAGTTGTTAAAATTACATTCTACATTTCTACAACCAGGGTAGAGATCTGCTTTCGCAGAAATATGCAATTCTCAATTTTATTCTTCCCGGATCCATTTTGTCTTTGGGAATCTCATAACGCCGGAGTTAAAATAAATATTGGACTATAAGAGCGGGCATCATATACGGGTGACTATGACATGGATATGAGTTGCGTGTTCTAGGATATTCACACAGGGGAATTGTAATTAATGTTTATGAGAGTTAGACAGTTACTACTACTGATCGTGAATGGTTAAGTTGAAAAGCAAATTTTTGAAGATGCACCATTCTGTTGTATATGACCTTTAAAATGTGTTAAAGGCTTTCGTTTTTAAGTGAACATTTCTACAAAATTTAACTTTTTTGTTAAGGAGCCATTCAAAATGCTATGAGAAATTTCCCGTGATTTGTGGATAGAACAAATAGAACAGCCAGACCTGTTATGATTTATATCGCTTGTCCAACAAAATTATCAAATAAATCTACAACTTTTATTGTGTCTAGATATTCAGAACTGAGTCAGTTATTGGAATGGATGTTGTGACTTTATAGGTAAGTGTACGATTTATCTAGTTTTGAAGTAGAGTTCTTATGGGTCTTCAATCATTCTTCTTTTTAACATTCGAGATGACTTTCGGCTAGCCTTTTACTTTGAGTGCCCTGCGTCGTAAAGCTGCTATAAACTTATCAGCATTCAAGTCTTTCCAGGATTCGAATCTGGGGCTTACGATACGACAGCCAGCAACGCTAACCATTATACCAATCGGTATGGCCTAGTTTGTTATTATTCCTTTGATGGAATTATTCCTTTGATGGATCCATTGGAAGAGTTCGCATGGCGAATCTTCAGTTCGGCTTCAATCCCATTTTTCTTATTGCATATTTATTATTTGCCTTTTATTTTAATTCAGTTTTTATGGAATAATAAGGAAATGTCAGGCGTTAATGGAAAACATGATATTATTAATAATGACAGAAATGTGTTTCTTTAGTTGCTATCAATAAATTTATAATTGATGTTATACATAAAGGAACACATTACAGCTAGGAAATTTATTTAACACTCTCAATAATGCCCTAAGTTAAATAAGTAAATTTCAATTTACTTATTTAAATAAGTAAATTGTAAATTTCAATCAATCCCTAAGTAAATTTCAATCACCTAAGTTAGGTGATTGAAATTTAAAGTCTTGCTTTATTATGATAAGATCTCTTTCTGTTTTTTTTCTATTATGATAAGCCAGCACTAATTTTAAATATTGAGATGCAATGAAGATATTAATTTTTTAGATATAATATTTTAACTTCATTGATATTATCAATTTAATTAAAGTAGGTCTTCAGATTTGAAGAAATCCGCATCACACCAAAAACAAGAACCGCAAATGCAGTAGTAGAGCAGTTGGTCTAGAACTTGCAGTAAGTAACACACAACATGAATTTAGCTAGAGGAAATTAAAATAAAAGTTAATCCTGAAAATTATTTAAAAAGAAAACAAATAACAGGAAATTGTGCTTCTACGCTCCCATTTGCATCAAGAAATAAACTAAATACATGTTCTTGTAGAATGTTGCATATTCTCAAAGAAATGATTAAAGAATTTAGTCAAATACCTAAGCATATTTGAGATTTTTAGAATTAAAGCAATAAAACGAAAGAAGCATTGCCGCTATTTTGATAAGACATAATTACCCCATTAACTATTTTAGTTTTCAGAATACTAGTTTAACCTGTACCTAAACGTAGATGCAATTAATAAAAACTGATTTCTAACCAAAAATTTCAGAGATATATTAATTCTGTTATCGATTTATTTCATTCTTCATACTTCCTTTAACATATAGTTTTTATATTTTAAGAAGCATTTGAAATATAATTATTTTAAAAATCTAGCTAAACGTAGGCGACGCTAAAATAATACTTTTGGAAGCTTCCAGAAAAATTTCACCTGTGACTCCGAAAGTGTTTACCTCAAAATTTTCAGACTACTTAGAGATAGTATTTCCAGAATGATTTCGATAGTTTGGGAAATCACCAAATGTTGATAATTTGAAGAAAACGCTTTCCTCTAACTTGACAGAAGGGTTTCTTCCTATATCTTCAATGCCGGTTGAGTTATCGTTACATTTCTAACTTTAAAAGACTCAAAAAGATGTGAATATAATGCATGCAAACATACTAGGGGACCAGAAAACAAAATGAAAATTTTGTAAAAATGTAAAAAAAAATTATGAATTTACTATAGACTTAAAATAATTAAAAAGCAAATAAATAATCAAAAGAAATACATATCAGTACAAAAAAATACAAACCAAATCATAAAGAAATAAATATTCTATTGAGTTGTCAAGCCAGTAATTTTGGTTTGCACAAATGGATAGCGTAATGTTCGTTTTGTTACTCATCAGTCAATCTTATATTTTTTTTCCCTTTGAGATTTGGCAGCTAACACTTTTAGGGTGCTATAGAAACAAATTCCGTATATTTCTGTTCATAATTGTCAGTTTACGGTAAGTTTTTAACATGGAGTGCAAAAATAAGCATTTTGACATGTTTTACTTTTTTTATTTTCATAAAGGCAAGAATACAGCTAAGGCTCATAGAGAGATACGTGAAATTTATGGTGTTAATTTTCTTAACACAACCTATGGGTCAGAATCAGTTTAAAAGTTTTGTGCTAGAAACTTTTCAGTTGAAGGTGACTGACGTTTTGGCCGAACTTCTGATGCTCATGATGACAAAATAAAAACCATAATTGAATCAAATCGTCATACAACAGTGTGAGACATTGCAAAAAGTTTAAGTGTATCACACACAACAACTGAACATCATATAAGATATATTGGACTCGTTAAGAAGCTCAATATTTGGGCTTCGCATAAAATTGAAAAAAACTCACTTAATAGAATGAATGAATATTTTCGATGCGCATTTCGAACATAACGCAGTCGACAATTTTTTGAAACGAATTATCACTGGTGATATTAATCAAAAAAGATCATGCTGGAAGCAGGATCAATCAGCAAATCATATCGAAAGCTAAACGGGTCATGTTCTCATTTTCGTGGGATTACAAATGTGTCTATTTTAAGCTGCTTCCAATCAACCATACGATTAACTCAAATGTTTACTGCCAACACATGATATTGGATGAAGCAATAAAACAAAAAAGGCCAAAACTGAAAGATTGCAGAGGAATCATAGTTTACCACAACAATGCGAAGCCTCACACATCTTTAGCAACGCCTACGAAATTACTGGAGCTTGGCTGGAAAGTGATATTGCATCCTTGATATAGCCCGAACTTCCACCATGGGATTATCGTTCATTTCAAAGTTTGCAAATCTTCTTAAATGGTAAAAATTTCAGTAGTAACGATGTCCTAAAATCGTAGTTTTTTGAGTTGCTTGTTGATGAAGACCAGAAGATATATTAACGCGGAACTATCATATTACCAGAAAGATGGCAAAATAGCATATTTCTGGTAACTTCATAATTCCGTCTCTCATAATTATTCATATTATAACTTCGTAATTATTCATAATAAAAATTTATTATGAATTCTTTCATTCAAATAAAGAATGGAACATATTTGACTGATCAAAATTAATTTTTTGTACAGAAAAAATTAGTTTTTTTTCACACTAAAATACCGAAATTACTTTTCTCACAACCCGATACAAATATTAGAAAAATATAGAACAGTATTAATATGAGGATATGAATCTCACCAATAACGTCAAGTCTGGTATGCAGAATAAGAGTTCTGGATCGTTTGAGGTCTACTCTGCATTTGTAATCAGCTTCGTCTTCGGCTTTCGCTGTAGCTATTCTGAGAATCGGTGGATGTCTACTGATGTTGAAATAAGCTCGATCTTTCAGTTCTTCTGCCGGGAAATGGCGAGCTTCCTGAATGCGTGCATTTCTCACATCCAGTGTGTATATGGGATTCGGATTATCCGTCCTATACCACAATATCAGCGATGCTTCGTCTTCAGCTAATGGTGTTGATACATTGCAAGGAATATATGCAGGATATCCAGCTATAGTTTTCACAACAGGATGATCTAGAAAATAAAAACTATGTCTGAATAAACAGCGCTAGATTTTAAAATGCAACAAAGTGTTACTATAAATATTTAAATTTATTTTTACATATAACTATTTTTTACTTCTGACTTTAATTAAACTACTGTCTCTCAGGGAAATTAGCTTTGACCATATTATATTTTACATTAAAAGAATAACGTTTCTCAACATAACATGGCAATCCAAAGTAGATTCATAAGCATTACCCAAAATACTGAATCAAGGAAATTGTTCTTTAAAAAAAAGTGTACGAATATGAGAATACTTCGATAGTGTGAGAAACCACGAGTTGAAATTATTGCATAACAATCCTCTTATAGAACTGTAAGAGGACATATGTTTCTCTATTTCGGCTCAATGTCGGCTTCTTCCGTGTGGTGTTTAAGAGTCTCAGCTGCCATATCATTTAACATGAACTGAATTCCGAAGAAGGCTTAGATATTTGTAATTTTCTCTATACTTCATCTCAAGGGAAGCTCAATAGCGGCTGAGCGGTAAAGACCACTGAACACTGATAGTTCTACCTAATTTCGATTTCGGGTCAAAGGCTGGCTGCATGGCCGTTTTCATTGTTTTACCTAAGTGTAAAGTGGATACGAGCCAGTTTCCCTTAGAATATTATTTCCTAAGGAGTCTCTCTACTTAGGGCCTAGTGTGCTTTGCCATAAACAAAACTTTCTCGAAGCTGTTATATGCTCTAAACCTGGAGATGCGATCAAGAAGAAATTCTGAAGAAAGAAGTGGTTAAATGACAGGCTGTACAATATCCAAACAATGCTTTTAGTGTTTCATGTTTATTAAGCAGATATCTTATTATTTTTGCTTTACTGTGGCTTCTACTTTAGTCCGTTTACACCAGGATGCAACTTAAATGTACACACATAAGTACCGAATTCTTGACTTTCAAGAGAGATTTTGGCAGCAATGACTGAAATTATCGATAGTATTTCCTTCCAGCTTCTGAATTTACTTGAATTTGATTTAGCCTAGCTAGCTTTATTTGTTCGCATGAGTTTAGCGCCTGAGCTCAAACTTATAGACTCGCTTAGTCTTATAAACCTTCTTCTGTGTTTAGTATTATTTCGCTGGATGATTAAGACAGGGTGATAAGTTGCGTAATTATCATCGCGGGGACAGAAAACAGTTAAACCAGTTACATTGCATGTACGATTAAGAACCAAACACTTGGCCATTAAACTTCATCTTTAAAACACCACAGAACAACCTAGATAATACATACAGTCTCAGAAAGTCGTTTCCAAACTTAACATGGGGATCTGTTATACCACGACAAACAAGATTTACACAGGAACTTTTATCCAATAATGCGAATACCGACAGCTAGAAGGCAATGTTCGTAGGCTTATGAGATAGTGGGAAGTGTGATCATTTCAGGCGAGGACGTACCAGGAGATGGATGAATCGGTCCACTAACTTTATTCTTTATGGAAATTTTGTAGAAAGAATGTTGCCGGATCTCATGGTTAACGTTCCAGCAGCTACACTCTGAAAAACATAGTTTCCGTATTATGGAGCGCCTGTACATTTTAGCAGCACTCTGAGGGAATATCTCGATAGGATATATCCTGATCCCTGAATTGGCGGAGGCGAACCAATCGCAATGCCACCGCGATCTTCCGATTTGACTTCAGTAGATTTCTACTTTTGGGGATACGTGAAGTCCATGGTGTAGGAAAAGACGGAAAGTATCACACCAATACGTTAAGTTTGGTAACGACCTTTCGAGACACCTTGTATAGATAAAAACAGCAAACAGATATAGAATCATGGTTTTCGTATCGTGTCGACTTAATTCTGGAACGATTTCATGAACATCCTATTGATTAACATTCTATTAATATGAATATCTAATAGTTTACTTGTGCTAAAGTTCATATAAGTATTTTGAGTTATGAACTTTCACATATTATCATTTATTAATAAGCTATGATGAAAGGGTAATAAAAAAATTTTAAAAAATCGCGGACGTGAAACTGCCGGTACCTTATATTTTAAAAAAGTTATTTCATCGCTTTTTAATTGCTTATTTCAAATTTCTATTACTTCTATAAAACTATTCACTTGTATGCAACCTAAGAAGATTAAATCTTATTTGTGACTTGTATTTAAATATGCTTTGAAAATTTACAACAGCGAAGATTTAAATTTACAGCAACAATAAAATATAATTTTAAATTCATCACAAAGTTCATTTAAACTTCACGGGAAGAAGTGCAATGTCAAATATATTTTCTTCCCTGAATTTAAATTAAAATTTAGAAATATAGATATATAACATAATAATCACTAAAAGAACAATAATAAAGCAAGTATATTCGAAAATGACAAAATCCTCATTAAATGACATATGCAATGCTAAATGAAAGCCAAAGACGCAAATATTTTCTAAAGTAAATTATAAGAGTTTTTATTAAAATTGAAATGTAAAACATGCATTACTGTACTTCACTGAAATATACTTTTAGAAGAATACATCAAACGGAAATATTTTATAAGAGTTCAATGTGAGTAAATATTAATATTCTTTTATAATGTAATCATCCAATTTGGATGTAACAAAATTTTGAGGAATTTCTCTACGTTCTAAGATATTGGAGAATTCACTTCATGCAACTAAAATTAGAATTACGCGATCTATAAAATTTTCATTCCCGTCATAAATGTTTATATTACTAGATTGTATCAGATACAAATTTTAAATAAAACATATTTAAATTTTAAATGAATAAACTAAATTAAATAGGAAAAATTTTATGCGTACACCACATGACTTCCTTCTACGGAATATTAAATTATACGCATTTTGCATTTCATTTTAACTTATTGGATTGAATTAAATCTACTTCATACATAGCGCATAAACCGCAATAGAATAAATGCGCTCTTTAAAATTCACTGTATTTGCTTACCACAGCGACACTCTGGAGCTAACTTCACTTAACAGCGTTATATCTCGTTTATTTTATAACTCATCAGAATACATAAAAATGATGTGTACCAGTTGGAGAATTACTTAATCGTTGCCATATGTTCTATTCATATACTATAATAAATCTAAAACGATGTGTAAAACAAATTAAACAACAAACAAACGAAAAAAGAAACAGTTTTTCACAGACGATTCAGTATTTCTCATTCAATTAATTCAGTTCTCACTTCGCAACAAGGCAAAATTACATAAAAACTCAAAATATCTATATTAAACATTGCGAAGTAAATCTTAAACACTTATTTTCTGGAATAAATTCCTGAATGGATTAAGCATGATTTAATTCGAAATAATAAAAGATGGCGTTATCTTTGTTGTTGCGAAGCTTAGTTTCTCTAGATTGGCAACAAATCCAATGTTCTCCCAAGTTTCAAATGTAAACAAATATGTCCGTCATGAGAAAAATGTTTAGGCTTAGCCGCACTTAAACAACTTTCAAATTGTTGATAATTCTACAAATCGCGCATAAAAACCTTAACCGGAAGATTAGAACAGCATAATTCAATCATTTTTAATTCAAAAAACGCACAATTCGCCAACATATGAGAATAAAAAAACTGAGCTCACACAGCCGAGTAACAGAGTGGACGTATATATACATAAATGTATATATTTTTGGTGCGGCCGATTGCAACCAAAATAGGAGGTGCACATCCACATGTTCTATATACAAATTTTGAACTTTCTGGGGCTATTCGTTTTTGAATTACGCGAGATATATACATACATACGTACGTACGCATGTACGTTTGTACGCGCAGATGCCACGCAAAAAGCTCTTCAGAATCAGTTTTATAATTTTTTGGGGGGAAAAATGAGTTTGCCATTGTGTTCTTACGTACGAGTGTCACTCTAATCATCGTTATATTGTATTCGATAGCGGTCAAAATAGATATCTTCGTTGAAATATGATACCCGAAATTTTTCGCGATTGCAATTCTTCCTTTTTACTTCGTACAAGGAAGTAAAAATCCAAAAGCTTTCAGATTTTATATTACCTCCAAAGCGGAGTTTCTTTAACGTTTTGCGTGTTACCTTTATTTATTAAATATCATGTTTTTCGCACTTAAACCATAAAATTAAATTCAACTGTAGTATCGCAAAATAATTTTAAAATGAGCATATCTTTAGAATTTCCGATACACAGTCTCGTGCGCTAAAGATAAAAATGTTTTTTGTTTCGTACATTGTTACCATTCCTCGCTTCGAAATCGTTGAGTTTGTCAACCAAAAATTCATTAATGTGTTACAAAATATGAAATCGGTAATAAAAGAAATTTCAAATTCAGTGGCTGAACACTGAGGCAATCTTTCCCTTGGCACTTGCACTTCGGACTGTATTATTCGTCCATGCAAGCGAGTGTTGAAGAGCTGGTTTCTGAAGATTTTGTTGCTGAGTTTCAGGACACTTCAAGATGAAGTTAGGGGCACTGCCTTTCTGGAAACAGGGATATGCATTTGAGGCACTGCTGCTCCGATGTACTGTGCTGGCCATTAGTACTAATAGGTGAGTGTGTCAAGCTGTGTTGGCATTGTCTTAGCATTCTGGATATTTTTTCCAAATAGCGCTTAGAGAGTGAACCTTTTGAAATTAAGATACGTAAGTTAGTTATGTGATTACTATGATGAATTATGATTAGTTATGTGGTCAGTGAATATGGCACTCTTTGAAGCTTCTTTTGCAAACGAATCTACTTCTTATTACGATCAAAAGGTAATCTTTTGCAATTATATCTTGTCTGTCTTCTATGATGGCTGTAAATGCACAAAAAGTATTGGTAGTTTCTTGTTGAGACGATTTAAAATCTTAATAAATTCATTAACCTTAGTATGAAGTCCTATTAAATAAAACCAATTACAAATTTTTGACAATTCCTGTATACAAAATTTATAGACTATGTGCATAGCTGCTTGCGCATAAGCAGATGACGACAGAAAATTCCCTTTTGAAACTCTCATTTTTCAGTATTACATAACGAATTTCTGATTAAGATTTCTTTATTCAAAATCCTAGACGTCATCGTTCTTGAATCCTTAGATGTTATTAGATAGTAGTAATGAATTTGGGATTACTGCAAATTGAAAATTTTCGAAGGCTCTAACCTACAGGAATTTCTCAATATACATATCTTAATAGGTTTTCACGTTCTGAAAATATTGGCCTTCCTTTTCTACACTTTGTTGAAAACGGACTCTGAGTGTATACTCTAACTTGAATCATTAAGTATTTTCAAATACCACGAGGGCATCGAAGAGAGAAATGCTGAGATGATTTTTTCATAGCTCTTTAAAATACTCTAAGTTGCTGTCAGTAATATAATGCCAAACTTCTGATGAAATTACTGCATAAGCGATGCTTTACTTGGAGAAGAATAATCACAAAGGATTTAAGCTTTGAGTGTCTAAATGTACAACCCATATGACAATGATGAAGAGAATTTTCTTTTAAATTGGCAGAAAATGTTTCATTGAACACTTCCAAATCGTTTAGCAAAACATTTCAATAATCTCCAAGGTTCTTTATTTGATTTCTAATTTTAAGTACATTTTTCTCTTTTTATTTAGTACATCTTACCATTTTCTTTGCAAAATAATTTTATGTTTTCCTGTCATCTATACTTTGGCACTCTCAAGAATTTTATGTGTGTCCTCAAATTTTTTTTCCGATATATTTGTATCTGTGACCTTTTAGGGTTTTATTTTCTGCTGTTTTTGTGACATAATGCAGTTTCGTCTGAGTTGAAAGTTTTCGTGATAGCTGAGGAAAATGCCTGCACATATTTCACCTTTCCTCGTTTCAGATATGAGGCGATAGCTTGCTGTTTCTCTAGTAACTCCACAAAAAATGTTATTTTCCTTCTTGAATCTATTGGGTCATCCCTTGGGGCACATAAAGCCCGTTTTCCTTTTGGTTTGCATGTCCAGTTATTGGCAGTTTATGGTTATGTTGGATAGTAAACAAGTTCAACAACTTCTCTTATATATTTTCTCGACTCGCGTTCTACAATCTCTTGTCATCAAAATTCATTATATGAGCGAGTTTTTTTTTTTTCTCATTTTTTCGAGATTCTAATAATAATGGGTTTAGATCAAGAGGAGAATTCTCTTTATAATCTGCTTGAATCTTTTGGATTTTAGCAGTCTGTTTATTACAAAAATGTTAGTATGTCTAAATAACACACTACATATTTTTTGAAATATTTGTTTTTTTACTGAATTATCAAAAACATGTCTAATGACAGTGGCCAACGAGTGAAAATTGTTGGCTGATTAACTGGCTTGGAAAAGCTCTCAGTTGATCGAAAATACAGCTATAGAAATTACAATTTCTTTTTTAAAAAAGGAAAAGCCTAATTTCTAAGAAGTCTAATTTAAAATTAAAACTATAAGTGAAGACTTTATTTTCGTTTCTTCAGTACATTTCGTTTCGTACAATTCTTTATAAATGGCAGTCATTAAAATAAAGAATTTTTAATCGCTTGCAGTTTAATGCAAATTCACTAATTAAGGTAAAACAACTTTTAAATCAAAACATACCAAATTAAAAACAAATTTAATAATTATTGGTGACTTCCTTGGGCCCGTCTTGCAGAGCAAAGTTTTTCGAAGGAAAGCTTAATATTAAGAAATAGCCACTCTCAGTTATGTTTCCATATTTAGCCAAGATATATATTTTGTCTTTCACAAAGGTAGGATGTTGAAAATGGTAATAGAATGCGAAATGCCCTTGTTTTTAGAGCAGAAAAATAATCCTCTACTCCTGACCAAAATTGAAATAGTGATTTATTACTAAATTGTCTTTTAGTTTTGCCACTTGTCGTGAAGTCTATGAATTTTTCCTCATCAATTGAGAGTCATCGGGAGTCTTATGAAATGGATTCCTAACTCACTCGTAACTTGCTACCAGTTTGTAGTCATCAAGGGAATACTTTTTAAAATTCTTTGCCAGCATGGCTAAATGATTTTCAACGGTTACAAGAACAACTTTTACATGGTCTTTTTCAGCCTTGTAAATTTTAGTTCAATCATTCACATTTGCAAACATTGTTAGGTTTTTTTGGCTTTAAATTTCTGCTCCACAATTCCAATTTTCTACAAAAAGCATTAACTTTATCACTCGTATCCAACATGTGTGTATTTGCTCCTTGGAGTTAAAGATTAAGGTTATTTAATTTCTCGAATATGTCAATATGTCGACCACGTAGCTCAATTTCATCACAAATAAACCATGGCGAAAATTCTCGGCTTCCGGTCTGTTTTCTTCTTCTATTAAAATGACGATTTCTTCTCTTAATTGATAAACACGTCGCAAGAATTTCCCACGTGATAACCATCTTGCCTTGCAAGGCATAGTAAGGCTGAATGTATTGCACCCACGTCTGTACAAAGTGTGGAAAAAATTCTTGATTTCAGGGTTCTTATTTTGATATAATTTACTACGGTTACTACCGTAGTTACACACAATATTCAGACCAGGACTCATTTCTTAGGAAGCCAAGGCCTCTCTGTGGATCATGCAATGTGTCCAGATGCATTGAGGCGAATTTTGTTTTACAAGTGCTTGTATACTTTGGAATCTTCCGGACATTGAACAAGCACCATCGGTCAAGAATCGAAATATGTAAAAACATTGGTATGTTATATCAGAAAAAGTCCGATTTTGTGTCAAAATACCTATGTTAGAAAAATGCTATATATAAATCTAATATGTACCCTAAGTTGCGCTTTCGAGACATGAGAAACGCAAGTTGAATTTCGTCAATCAGCCCAGTAGAACGCGAGAAATAGAACTGTTCCTCGCCTTTTTTTTGCGCAGTGTACTTCATGATGGGAAGAGAGGGTTTGCAGATCCTGGACTGAACTGCGACTGTCGATCAAAATCCAGATATCGTTTTAAGCAGTGCAAGTGTATGCAGCCTTAAGGCCTTCCCCAATTGCTATAAGCTCACAACGAAGAACACAACAGTGATCAGGGTTTCTAGTTTTAGTGTTATTAATAGGTATTCTAATGAAGACTCCACTACCCCAGTTCCCACGTTCATTTTACTGCTGTCAGTGAAGCTCTGAAGAGCATTAGAGGTAATGCGATTTAAAAGTTTCAATGCAATCTACCGAAGACAATCTGGTAAATTCATTTTTTGTTGCTATAAGAGGTTACACCTATGTGAACGTAGACACCATAAAGTCCTTCAATGGGTTGATAGTAAGTTTCAGTGAGTGTTTCTCAACAGGTGTATCTATTAAACCCATGAGGTAAGCCAAAGAAAGAGAGCTGTTTTTTTGTAATCTTTCATTAGAAGCCTAATCATGAAGAATGATAAAGCTACGAGTATGAGTACTATAAATGTACAGTTTATTAAAGTATTTTGACAGTTTAACTTTGCGTTTGAAATTCAGCGGTTGTATATCACATTCAAAAAGAGCTATTTCATCCGGGAAGCTGTTGCGTAAGCCAGCCGTTGAACGGGCTGCACTCAACTAAACACACTCAAGTTTAACAGGACATAGCAGAATTGGTAGGAGAAGCATAGAAATAAATCTCGGACTCATATTCCAAAACGGGTCTTATCAGTGACAGATATGTAGATTTGAGAGTAACTGAATCCAACCCCCCCACTCGGTACCAAATATATACTTAAGGATGTTAAGTCTTTTCTGCCTCTCAAAATCAGATTTTCAAAGTGTTTATTTCTCAGCAATTGAATATAACAACAACAACGCTATATATATGTGAAAAACAAAGCTGTGTATTATAAACATACTTTTACGTGTGAGGCATTTTAACAGTATTTAAAATGTAAGATTTTCTGCAATTATTTCTTAAGGCGTAAGAAAAACTTCTCTTGTGTATTAATATGTCACCTGTTCTGTGTCTCCTTTTTCTCAAATTTTGCTCTTGTCTTTAGAATCCATCTGCATACATGATATGCCATGATCAACGCAGAGATAACAATAAATTCGAGGGGAAATTAAAAGTTCAGTTCATTGTATTCAACCAGAAATTTAGGTTTTATCTCAAAGAAATTTAACGCTTATTTTCTCAAAAAGGTAAATACATAACTATTAATTAATCTATTAATTTATTCTTAACATTCTTACCCAATTAAGCGCTATGTATATTTAGTTTCTTAATAGGCAGGGAGTATAGAAGACTACCACATGTATAAAATTGAGTATTAATGAAAAGTTAAATAACAGTAAACTGGCAGTAGATACTTCGCCAATAAAATACGTTTAGCTTTTTTTCCTAAGGAGAGTATTAAAGGTTCTACAGCTTCTCCAGAATCCCATTTCAAAGCCGACCCTAACATTTAGAGATACTGTTTGGTAAAGGAAATGGAAAAGCATGCATTTTGTATGATTTACCAAAACTTATATATCTCCAGTCTCAAAATATTGGAGAAAATTCTATCTGAAAAGCAATAAAGTGGAAATTTTAAAAAGGATCTGTAAACCAATTCCTTTTCTGACTGGCACGTTGAATCAAACAAAGATTATATAAAAAATTAGATAAATTGTTTTCAGTTTGAAGATCAGATGCATAATGATATAATTAAAAAGTTATTGAATTAGCAGATTGTGTTTTTTTAAGAAGCAGTCTGTGTTCAAATGTTTATGAAACGCATAATAAAAATCTGGATGTGTACACCACATACCTTCTTTGTACGGAATATTAAATTATACGTATTTTTTCTTGCGTTTCATTTAAACTTATTGGATTGAATTAAATCTACTTCTTCGATATCGCATCAACCACAATAGAATAAATGCACTCTTTTAAAATTCACTACATTTGTTTACCATAGCGACACTCTGGCGCTAGGTTCACGTAACAGCGTTACAATCTAAAACGATGTAGAAAAGAAATTAAAGAAATAAGAAAAAAAAAAAAAAAAAAAAAAAAAAAAAAAAGGAAAGAAAGAAAGAAACAGTTTTTTACAGACGATTCAGTATTTCTCATTTAATTAATACAGTTCTCACTTCGCGACAAACGAACAATAGATAAAAACTCAAAATATCTATATTAAAATTTCCGAAGTAAATTATTTCCTCCATTAAATTCCAGAAAGGATTAATCATCATTTAATTCGCAATAATAAAAGAGGGCGTTATCTTTGTTGTTGCGAAGCTTAGATTCTCTAGGTTGGCAACAAATCCACTATGCCGCTAAATTTCAAATGTAAACAAATATGGCTGCTTTCGTAAACATGATTAGGTTTAGCCGCACTCAAACAACCTTGAAATTTTTAATAATTCTACAAATATTTCATGCAGATTTATTAAAGGCATAAAAACCGTAACCGGAAAATAAGAACAACATAATTCAATCATTTTTAAAGCAAAAAATGCGCAGTTTACGAACACAAACAAAGAAAAAAAATCTGAGCTCACTGAGCCGACTAACAAAGCGGGTGCATATATGTATATATATGTATATTTATATATACTTTTGGCGCTGCCAATTGCAACCGAAAAGGGAGGTGCACATCTATATGTTATATCAGTCCTATATACAAAATTTCAACTTTCTGAGGCTACTCGTTTTTGAGTTATATATACATACATACGTACGTATGCACAGATGCCACGAAAAAATATCTTCAGAATCCATTTTAAATCAGTTTCATAATTTTTTTTGAGGGAAAAAAGTGTCCTTTATTCTGTCATTAAGTACAGATGTCAAGCAAAAACATCGTTAAATTGCATTCGATAGTGGTCAAAGTGGATATTTTTGTTGAAATATGGTACTCGAAATTTTAACTGCACCATATTTTATGTAGTAAAGTTAAAACACATGAGGAAATACTGTAACAAACATGTCAGCTGAATAGCAGCAAGTATATACGGGATGCGATAAAAGGTCATTTAGAAACTTTATTTGCTGGTCTGTCAGATCATGAAAGCCAAGTTTTTACATTAATTTAGTTAGATACAAGTAAGTTGGTGTGTTGGAAACTATGTGCATCCACCGCCAGAGGACGTTATACACAGGCGCATTGAGAACGGAGAGCGGAATCATTTCAAGTGTGGATGTTGCAAGAAAAGGATGCATCGGTTTAGTTAAGCAGGAATCGGCTAATATGTCTCACATTAATGCGGCCTTGTTTGAAAATGGCTGCACTAACGGCAGAACAACACGTTAAGTTTGTAAATTGACGCATCGTGTATATGACATAACTAATGCTATTCAGCTGAAATCTATGTTCCAGTACTGTTTACGTGTTCTAACTTTTATATAAAATACAGTGCAATGTAAATCAGTCGCAAGACGCATATATCGCCAAGTCATCCATTGTTTGGACCACTGCATTCCGGATTAAGTAAAGCTGGAGATTTCTAAGTAGGCAACCATATTACTCAGCAACGTACTACCTGCACACCTGCCGTGGAGGGAGTTATACGATGTGAAATTGTGGAGGTTACTTCGAAGCCTCATGAATTTCGCATTATGGGGATACATGAAGTCAACGTAAAGAGTTTAATGAAGAGTATGAAGAAATTCCTCTGTGCTACGCGCGATGAAATCTTGACCATGTTTGAGGAAGTTTTCTTCTAAATTTAATCACTATTGCTTAATTTATTAATATCTTCATTTAGTTTGTAGAAGATGTGTACATTTCTCAACGATGAGAAATTAAAAATTATGCCTTGAAGATCTGATATTAGCGTGAGTAGCGAAGGCTTGTGAAGAAGGGTTATAGACGTACCAAGGTTACAGTCTACTTTTTACGAGTACACGCTTTGTAGCTTTGCTCCCTTGCTACCGTTGCCTTTCTACGTTGGCCAAGAAGTCCCTATGACGATACGGCATTTTTGTATCCTACGGTTCCCATGCAAGTGCAATCATTTTTCATGTAAAGTCAACAAAGAGTATTGGTAAGTTCATACCGAACCCAAAATTTCTACAGCAGTACTTGAATATTCCGTCAACAGTCCTACTATAGAAGAAAAACATAATAGTGCTCAACATAATGACTAACCCTTGAAACGAACGTATATGCAATCATTACGCTTCGCTGTGGTTCAACTCATCTGCCATCACAGAGTATGCTTATTTGGAAAGTTTAAAGTTACAGACTTTCCACTTTTTTGCTCTCCTACAATTTTACGCATTATTTATTTTCAATACAAAGGCTAAACACCTTGGCATATAATACTCACAGGAAAAAAGAATTTTCCTTCAAGTTACATAATGAGACATTTGTATTGACGAGCCCTTCCAATGCAATTCAATCTGTATTTGTCTTCAGTTTATTTACAATGGTAAGGGAAAAAGTATTGCATAGCTAGAAAGTAAAAGAGAAAATTAAAAACTTTACATTGTAAGCTAAAATTAAGGATCATATTGGGGAAATGTGAAAACGAAACAGATTACATATAATATCCAGAAAAATGTACAAAATTCACTTTGAAAGAGTGCTGACTACTTCAATGGACTGTAACGTATAGTCCAGTATGAATTTGTAACTTGGAAATTCTAAACGATGGCAAAGTACTTCTATAAACTGAGCAAAATATTTTTATTTGCATTAAGGCAAAAGTATACTTACATATAAAAAGTGCTTGTGTCCTGTACTTATGGACACTTCAGAACTGATTATAAAACCACATAGATAGTTCTTATGCATAGTAAATGTTAGTTTACTTGCAACACCCGAAGAAAAATCCATTGTTCCTAAATGCATGAAGACGCATTTCCTTATTCTTATCACACCATTCGTATGATGACTGTTTTCCTTGTCTATATCATAACACTAAATACAATTTCGGCAAGAGATTTACAAACAGCAAAAGCTTAAACAATTAAAGTTCATTATAAAATCCCAGAAATTTCACCGAAAGATTTTCTTTATTTTGTTATTTAATTTAAAATTACATCAAAGAGCCTAACATCTGAGCCAAAAAGTTGTTACTTTGAAAATGGACATTTATAAAGTTAGTAAAAAAATAGTTGGAATAGTAAAAGTACACCAGACTTTTACTGAAAACACTTACGCTGCTCAAATGCTGAGAAATTGTTATAAATCTGTTTTGGTGTCACAAATGAATGTTAACAATTTAATTTTGAGTAGAAAGCCCGCATGCTTTCAAAGAAATGTAGAAACTAAAAAATAAAACCCTATTAAATATCTAAAAATAGTTTTCCTGTTAGTTTCTGCGCAGTATCTTTTCCGAGAAAGATTTCCCAAGACAAATCGTTGGTAATTTAACAGTACTGGTAACTTCAATTCCTCGAATCCAATAAAGGATTTGGTGATGTTTTTTAACACATGTGATATTTTTACGGCCAGCAAAATCCTAACGCGAATATTTTAGTTTTAGGAAATAAATAGCGCAGAATGGAATTATGCTTGTCTCTGTTGATGAGCTTTTACGTTCTTAATTTTAAATCACGAATATCATTAGCTAAATAAAATAACTAAATGACTACGATTATTTTAAAGCGTTCAAATAACTGTCAGTTATATTAGTCATAATGATAATTATTTGGATATTAAATATGTATCTATTAGTATACAGATAGAAATAGATTTTATGTGAATATATGAAAAATAGACAGTTATGCATGAATATTCTGATTTTTCAAAAAATATGTAATGCGTGTTAAAGCAAAATAAATGCGCTCTTTCATGCTTTATAGGTTTTTCTCTTATTACAAGGTAATAAATATGCATATATATATTATTTCTTTCGTAAGTACTAGTCTCGTCTACTAATACTAGTCATAAATACTGGTCCCCTCTACTTTCGTAAATACTAGTCGTCTACTAATAATTAAAGTATTGATGCAGTAACTCATACTATAAGGTATTTTTCCCGCCTTCGTGGTGTAATGGTCAGCACACTTGACGCGTATTCGAGAGGTCAGAGGTTCAAGTCCCGGTGAGGGCACTGCTCAGTTTTCAAGTCTCCTGCTCCGAAAAAATCCTAATGTCTCTGCAATACGAATTAAATACTAATTTATCTTTGATTTCTGATTGGAAATTTCAGCAGTTATCTCTGGATAATATAAACAAACTATATCACTATTTTCGGGAATAAACGAATTTGGCAGTAGATACATATTAGAGGTTAAACCTTATGTATCGCATATCTGAAAGTTAGAAAAATGAAGAAAATACAAAATTAAGAAATGACACAAGATAAAATAATCTAATTAATAGCAAACAGCAGGAAATAACTTTCATACGTGTACAGCGGATTTCTGTACACAGCGATGTTCGAGTATAATCTATAAGCTTCAATTATTCTACAAAACAAATCGTCAGAATAAGCTTAAAAGAAGAATTATTTTATGATAAAATAAATTAATTTTCACTTTGGCGACAGTTTTGAAAAGGGCGCATACCTTAGCTTTAATTAATTGATTACGCTTTTAGTTATTTTGTACAAACTTTGGTAGCAATTTTTGAGAAGAGCATATGACCAAGCTTTAATTAATTAACTACTATTTCAAGTAATCTACTGTACGATTGTTTCAAGTCTGGGAGTTACTCAGGAAATGCAAATGAAAAAGTAAGTCTTATTTTTTAAAGTCCCTGCGCTAAGGATTTTGGACAAAATATAGGAAAGCAACTATTCATTTCTAGCATAACTGTTGCACGAAAGACGGAATCTGAAATAAACTAACAGATTATACTTCATGGGAGTAATTGCTTTTGAGAAACAATAAACAACTTATTTTCTAGCAAAGCGTAAGTAAAAACAGTAGACGCAGCATTGAAACCGTTGAAATTGTCAACAAAGTCCACAAAAGAAAGTTTAATTACGGTCCACTGCCCTTCAACGGTGGATTTTCAAAGAGATCTGTCATAAAATAAAAGAAAGTTTCTTAAGAAAGTTTCAGGATGGTAACGTTCGAATTCTAGTGTTTGCAGTAAAAGGAAATACAACGAAAGGAAAAGCAATGATTTAGAAAAATTACAAAACTGAAAAAGTTAAGAAGAAATTAATTTAATCAGCTTAAGAAAGTGAACTAACTAAGTATGCGGATTCTTTCCGTTGGAAAGATGTCTAAAATATTGAGAAACAATGTTCGATTCCTTTAAAAATAACTCAATACTAGAGGCAAAAACTTTGCTTATCATTAATTGTGTAGTATTTGTTTAAGAAAATAAATCACTCAACGAATTCAAAAGTATGTTATTTGAAGCAATGATTTAACTTCCATCATAAATAATTTCTCTAGATTATTTTTTAAAACTTATTTTTCATCTTTCGTTTCTTTTCATGTATGGCTACCTCTTAATGGGGATATTTACTCATTGCGTAAGGTATTTTCACACACTTTAACGCTTGCCTTCGCGGTGCAATTGGAAGCACATCCGCTAGCAGTCAAGAAGCCCGGAATTAAAATCCTGGCAAGGGCATTGCTCATTTTTCCTGTTTCCTGCTCAGGTAAAAATCCCAATGACTCTACAGTCCTTTTTTGTCATGTTGGGGATTAGCTGTGTGCGATTTCAGCAGCTTATCCTTATGAAAATTTTAACATTATCAGGCGTCCAAACATGAAGTATTTCACTATATATTTCTTTTAATCTAAATATTTCGCTACATGTTTTTTAATTTGTTTAGTAACATATTATTTTTGTGTTAATTCTTTCGTACACCTTCTGTTTGTATCGTCAGTCACCAGAATACAAATCAGTTTTAGTTCAAATAACAAGCTAATGTGACATTTTCAGTAAGAGAGAGAGCTGTGGCAACCCGCTAGTAGAGATGCCTGTCTGAGATAGCCACTTGTAGTTGAGCTGTATTTCTGACGAATGAGGTTTATATTTGTTGAAGAGAGCTGGAATAAAACTAAATATTTACAAGCAAGATATTTAATCATTTAAAGTTGACCTCTGCGTTATACATATTAGTTAAATATTTGAATTACTGAGAACGCGCTACTAACAGTGACCAGGATTTATTACATTTAACTGTACTATAAGAGGTAGCTTATAATAAACCCTTTAGCTAAACTTTAACCTTGTAGAGACATTAGGTTATTTAGAAGCAGAAGAGAAGAAAAATGGGCACAGCCCCCGCCGGGAATCAAACCACGGACCTCTCCGTTAGGCGTCGAACGAGCTGATTCGAGCGTCGAACGAGCCACGAAGGCTTTCACGTTTCTTCTGGAGTTGATTATATTTGTCGTTATTACAGTCTTCATTTCGTGGTCAATATATTAGTTATATATAAAACGAAAGCTTCCTAGCCTTTACTAAATTTAGTAAGCTCAAAAGACTGGACATTGATTATATTGACTGGACACATGGAGACAGAAGATTAAATAATTATATAGGCGAAATGATATTGTTGCGTGCGTACGGGTTTGTTATGGATTGAAGTCTTTAAAAAGTTACTAAATTTATTCTTTTCACAAGAAATAAAACAAAATGCTGAAATATTTCCTCAGAGATATTCGTACAGTATCACAATATGTCAAACGTTAAACAGAACTTAATACAAAACACAGAAACTAATTCTGTTTCACAACGGATTCGCTACAATCAGTAACAGCATTAAGTAAACAAGCAGTTTTCTTAAAACAACTGCAACTGAGCTGAGGTGTTTTAATTCGGCTTTTATAACCTTTTTAATTATTCACTAGAATATTCTGGTAAAATCTATTTTCTAGATTTTTGTGGATAGCAACAACAATTACAAGATATTTATTTATTAAATATTAAATGCACAAATCTTTTATTTTTACTTTTCCGATGTAGCTTCAAAAATCGTCACGTTGTAAGGGAAAATAAAACAGTTTGAATTACAATTCTAAATACGTACGAAATCTGTAACAGTATTAAAAAACTGTAGAAAAGACACACTTAGTCATTTAATAAGATGCACAGAGGAAATAAAATTCTTATATTTCTTCCAGTTTCCAAATGTGGGGCTTTGTGAGCTTCCTTTTTTAGCTGCTTTTAAAAGACTCCATCTGTTTTTTTTTTTTTTAAGTTTTTTTTTTCTGTTTTTTTTTTTTTTTTTAAGAAATTTAGTCTTTTATTTTATAAGATATTTTGTTCCTCCTTCCAGCATGCCTTCGTAGCGTAACGGTAGCACACTCGGCACGAATTTCGAGAGGTGCAGGTTCAAGTCCCGGCAAGGGCATGATACGTTTTTATGTCTCCTGCTTCAAAAATATCCTAATGACTGTACAGTGGCGTCCGAACTGAAACGTGGTGAACGATAATTCGTCACCACCAGGATTTGGCGATTGGGTTAATTAATCTCAAATCATTCTGTCAAAGGTGAAGTATATATGGTAGTTTCTCCCTCTTCCGACCATGCCTTTGCGGTGTAATGGTAGCACACTCGGTATGTATTCGTGAGGTCCATGTTTGAGTCCCAGAGAGGGCATTGCTCACTTTTCTCATCTCCTGCTTTTTTAAATAAAACCTAATGACTCTACAATATACCTTTACTTTTTACAGATAAATTAACATCATTTTCCCTTAATTCTCTGTACTTATTACATATACAATATTTTACTAATAAACAGAATTAAATATTTTCCAATACCCAAGTGAAAAACAACAACAAAATTGGTTAAATGATGTTATTGTTTGATATAGAATGTCTGTTCCTAATAACGCTATTACTGAGAATGCGAAATAGCAAGAAGTTTGAAGGGTAAAATCGATACATGAAATAGAACGTTGCTTGTCATGTACATCTGCATCAACCGAAAACCTCGTTCTGGCTACATCATAACTTAGGGTCTAACCGTAATATTTTCACGATACTGATAAAATGCCTCATTGACACAGCTTAGAACATATCCGTTGAAGATGATACTGTGACCCAGCCACTTTCACCCCACATCTCATTATATGAATTCCTTTGCCGATATATTATAAAATTGATTTTAGCGGCTTATTGTACACGATATCATGAGCAACTGCCTTGTTGACCTCCCTTTCAGAGCGTTCTGCTTGTGACACGAGAAATCCGATGAAATATTTCTAAGCAGATATTTTGCTAGTATTGGTTTAGTAGTGGCTTTATGGTAAAAGCTTTTCATAACAGCATATATTCGTTTGCAGTTATTTATGTTGGGGAATAAGATAATGAGTTTGATGATTAGAAAATGTTAAAAATATAAAGCTTTATTTTACGCGAATTATGGATTAATAGCTGGTTCAGAATATGAAGTATTAAATGTACTAATAATGTTTTTTTCTATCATCGGAAGCTCCTGAGAAAAACAACATTCGACTAAGCTTAAATTATTCAATGGCTTATACATAAACATATAAAAGAAATATTTTACAGTATTTGATAGTAAAAGGAAATTGTGTGTGAGGATTTTCTTAACTCGACATTCTTTTTTTTTATCTAAACTTAAATTTTGCATTAGAATTACAGATTACTATCCTTAATGTCTTAAATATTTACTTTTATTTTAACGTAACCACTTTGAATTTTCTGCTGAATGTCTGATAACTGCTTTCTTCGTAAAACTGCTAATGAAAATTTTTTTGCATTCAGAATTATTTTATGACGCAGAATGCTTATTTTAACAAAACATTGAATTCGGTTTTTCGGACAACAGTTAACTTTGAAAGCCAATGACTATTTCGTTAAGTAAATAGAGAGACTGTGAGAGCTATAATTAGCCCAAAAGGGCTATTAATTTTGTTTTGGCATTTTGCGTCAATTCACTTTCTGCGTTGACTCACTTTTCAAACTGTTGCCACCAAATATTACAGACCTGTATTATATTTAAAGAACTTAAATAATGAACAATCTGCAAAAATGTATGTATGTTTCTCGCACTGTGATAAAACAACGGTACCTAGAGCCATCAAATTTTGAACAATATAATCCTCCCCGAATATGGGCATCTGAAAGCTAATTTGGAATTTGGAATTTGTTTTATAATCTATTTCATGATTTGCCAGACATTAAAGAATTTTTTATTAACAAACTCAACGATTTCAAAGCGAGGAACGATTTCTAAAAAAAAAAAAAAAAAAAAAAAAAAAAAAAATTTTTATCTCCAGCGCGCGAGACTGTGTATAGGAAGTTCTAAAGACATGCTTATTTAAAAATTATTTTGGGTTACTGCTGTTGAACTGAATTTTATGGTTTAAGTGCAAATAACATGATGTGTAATAAATAAAGGCAAGGCATGAGACGTTAAAAAACGCCCCTTTAGGCGAAATGTAAAATCTGAAACACTTCAGATTTTTTAATAATTTAAGAAATCAGTGTTTTCTTTAACTTGGTACGATTTCGTTAATTAATGAGGTATATGCTAATGAATATTTTATACCACTGTATGATTCTCAACTTTGCATAATGCTGTTAGATAACACGCCAATTTACGTTTAAATCAAAACTTTACTGTGGGAGATTTATCTTGCACTTAGAAAGCAACTAATAAAAACAACGCAAAAGCAGGTAAAACCAAATTAAAATATTTTCTGAAACTTATACACTCAAATACCTTCTAATACATATAATAACAGAATAGCTTCTCACAGGTTCATTAGGATGCAAATTATAAGCACTAGGACATTTACTGCAAGCGCTGGGGCACAAATTGTAAGCTTAGTAACCTAAGTTAAGTGTCCAGTCGCAATCAGGAACTCAGCCAAACAAATAATTTATTAAAGCTGAAAGCCTTCACTCCCTGTATGTTGAAACTAGTAAAGTAATTTAACCATTATAGGCATGGATCAATTCTGTCCTTGGTCGGTAATTAAATCTACTGAAAACTTGAAGGCAGGTATTAAAGTTCACGCAGCTTATTCTTTACTGTTCACTGCTGGACAACACACGCCTGCTGTGTCTTCTTACATCTTAATTAAATCTGTATACTTCTGGAAGAGCATTGTGTTAAAAAGGTTGAGAAGAACTTGAAGTAAAATATGTTACGCTGAAATCTTACGCTGTCAGTTTGTGAAAATATAACTTATTTTCAAACAATAACAGAAAAAAGAAAGAATATATTGTTGGCAATCTAAAGATAATTTTCACTTTGTAAATTTTTGTAATTCCAAGTCAGATTTGAAATTCAGATTACGAGAGAAACATAAAATAAAATGGTGCGCTCCTGCAACGGCTGGCGTTTAAAGCTTAAAAGAAACGACTCAAGCTGGTGTTGCATATAAATGTCGTTTGATTAATGCTTTATTTTAGTCTGCGTGATTACTATTCGCACAGAATTCATTTTTAGACGATGTGTTTTATTTTATAGATTTTACGTTATTAGCCGTTGCTTAATCCTTTCAGTTCTTTTAAATGTGAATGAATATTCATGCTTTTAACCATATTTAAGCCCAAACCTTTAAAGATGTACATTTACTCGCAGAGCGGCAGGGGTACGTTAAAAAAACAAACTACAGAAAGTACTTCTCATATTTATTTTCATGGCATTTGATGAGTTTATAAGTTTCAAGGTCTAGTGAGAATAAAAAATCACATAAATAACATCTGAAGGGATAAAAAAAAAGAAAAGGAAGAAAGTTTTAGTTTTATACGATCAATTACCAATCTCCTTCTGAGATATTTAAACATTTAAAGTGGCAATATTTTTAATCGGCGTCTTCTAAATGCTGTATTCTTTAAAGACAATAACGCTGGAAGATTTGGGAAAAGATATTTAGATTACAAAATGAAATGGAAAAGAGCCGTAACGATACCGATGTTCTGGATTTAAAACAAACACTTGATCTTAATATAATAAATATTTGAAGTTATTTCATTTTAAAACATAACTTTCAGATTTCTGATTTTAATATTATAAGTTTCCCAAGTATAGCTCCTAGTGACTTCAGAGAGGAGTTCATGTCATATTTCTGGAACACAGTCGGGATGGCAGAGTGGTAAGGAGAGAGGAAAGAGTTGATACCAAACCTAAATTCAGCCAATTAACATCTTTATCTGCAGATTTGTAGGCACACTAGAATAATTTCTTGTAGACAATATAATCTTTAATCATAGCAATTACGATAATTTCTTACATAGATAAAAAAAATGCTACGTCATTTCGGGGAGGAAAGCAGAAGCGGCGTAGATATGCTTGCAGGGCAGAAGTCAGGAAAAAAGAAAAGTAGCTCCTCACGAAGCAGATTTATACTATGTAGATGCAAATACGAATCCAAAGCCATGGTTGGTTAGTTTTACTTATAGTTACCACTTTTCAAGCAGTGTTACGTAATTTCGAATGATCTCGAATTTGGGAGAACAGGTAGATTTAAGGACAGATCCCCAAGTTTAGCGCGTTAATTTTGAGATCGCCAATTAGTTTTTAAAACAGCTATCATATTTTGTTATATCTTACATATATACATATGAATTTAACTGCTTTATCTCTAATGCTTCTAAATTTTTGTATAGTGCGTAGCGCAGTAGTGCGGTGATGTCACTAATGGATGTCTTGATGTGTCTTGCTGGCGTGTAATGGTGGCTTGATGTCTTATCCACTAAATACTCTTGAACAGTCATTTAGATTCATTCTTGATTGGTAACTTGTGGTTTCCTCTGGGATTACATAGTCTACTTATTAGCGTATTTATCAACTTATAGAGACTGGCCTCCTTAGGTATAATAAACATTACACTAAAACTCTAAAAAAGACAATTGATGAATTATAACCATGTCTTTTATGAACCACACAGACAGGAAAAAGGGCGTAAAGGACCTTCATTTAGCTTAAATAGAGTTTAACATGACTAGCTCATGCTTACAGAATTCAATATCTGTGGCTTTAAATCAAAGATAGTGGATGAACAAAAACTAATGAAATTAAGTCTAGTCTAACTGTACAACTAGCATGCAAACTAGCTCGGACCAAAGTCGGCGCAATCAAGCCTACGACAACAATAATTCACTGCCTCAGAATAATAATCGAGAAAATCAAATTTAGCAACAAAGCTCTCAACCAGGCAGAACGCGCTCTGAATTTACCAGTCCAGTCCAGTCCAGTCAAGTATTGCCGGAATATCGTAGCAATTGCACGATGTGACTCTGAATTTACCGTCTAAGACTTTCCTTTAAATACTCTCGACTTTATACCTCATTTATATATCGAGTGAGCTAGGAACTTACATTCGAGCAGGGAAACAGAAACGAGACTGATAGAAAAGTTTATTAACATAAAATAACTGGTTAGATACTTAAATGATACTTTACGGACAAATGTTTAAAAATGAATATGTAAATTTTTCTAAATATAGTTAAAAATTCTGAAGAACATCTGAGCATGTTGTGAAAATACTACATTATTTTAATAAAATAATTAAAAATTCACTTTGAACCTTAATTTTGATTATTTGTGTACATTTATGGCTACTCTGTTGCAGATTTTGATCTTGTCATAGACTTCAAGTCTATTATTTAAAAAATGCTGCTCTGATCAGTGCAGCTGACTGCTTTGTTTTCTTGGACCCGGGTTCGAATTCCGGAGGAGGCTTGCATGCTTTGAAGTGCATGGTGTTTGTAGTGTTTGCGAGGTGTAGGGGCTTTTAAGATACCAGTGAGAACAAAGTCCTTTCGTGAGGCTTGGCGGTAAAGGAATAGAGGTGGAGACCTTCGGATCCATTACCTGTGGCTATTTTAATTCAAAAATGGGATGAAAATTTCTCGTTGTATCCGGTGTAAAATCGGTCGTCTCTTCCGGTGCAACATCAGCAATACTCTCGGTGATGACACTGCTAAATGACCGATGAATATTGACCATTCCCGACAAATGGATAAACTTGCAAGGGTTAGGCCATTAGAAACAACAATAATATCATGTAAATATTGTTTCAGATATGTTTTGAGGTGTTACAGCTCAATATACGTATTTACTTCGCATATTACATTCCCCTGTAATATTTTCATTTGCATGCGATTTAGATCAACATTTCCTTAATACTTTACCAATACTTTCCGCACATTAAATTTCCAGTTTTTATCCATATTATTTAAAGCATTTATTCTACAAAGTTATTGCATTCTACTTTAACATTTTATTCATCGAAAGATACACCCGTCCATTTTACAGTATTACGGGAACTAAAATTAATTCAAATAATATCAACATCACACAGCATCCTTCCATCTTTACGCTCAACAAATGGATTTTAAACGACCTTCCATTGATAAAGGATTCGGAAATGAGCTTATTTTAATTCTACACATTTTTACCAGCACTACATAATTCTCAGAATCTTCCAGACAGCCATCATCATAATTCTCTAAAATTCTTTAGGAACAGCAACGCATTTTCCGGGCTTGAAAACATCTACAAAGGAAGCATTCTCTACAGGGCAGTTAGTTATTTATCTCTTTTATCAAAGGATTTCTCTCTAACATATACTATACAAATGCAAATTAAATGAAAGGTTCTTATTTTAATAACCCTGAAGAAAAAATAATAAAGAAACGTCATATATCATGGAAAAAATACTATGTATGAAAACGTATATCTTTAGAATAATATATATTTTTTAACTAAATAGAGGTATGTTAAGAAGGTGTTCAAAGACGTCAGTTACAGATTTTCTTTTATATACTGGACTTATTCCCATACTCTAAACTTCCACTTCGCAGGTTTTATACATAGAGTGAAGAATTAAATAAAAGTAGTTTCGATACTGTATATTTCCGCTAAAAAGTCAAATATCAAAAGTCAATAAAATATTCACTATAGTTTAATTAGTTAGAATATTTTCGTACCTTTACAAGAAAAATTTGCAATTTTGATATTTAAAAATGAGTTTCTTTTAATTTCATTTTTTTCTACTCTTATTGTATTACTGTCTTAAATTAAAAATTTTTTAGAAAAAATTTAGGGAAAAGCTACAGAACGGAAGATTCTAATTATGACGGATGATAACGTCATTTCGGTAAAGTTGAATCCATCACAAAATTCCCGGCTTTTTAATTGTTTTTAGATTATGTCAATAAAGCATAATAAATATTTTATGATTTGGAATATACACTGTCCACATAGGTCCTCACTCCCTTTTTATTTTGCAGCCATCGATCATACAAAATATTTACATGTCGTCGTATTGCAAAAATGTTTCAAACAATGGAAATATTTATGTTTTGATTTTTTTAAAAATTTTCAAAAATCACTTTTATAAAAGTTAAGAAATTTAACATTTTATACGGGTCTTACACGTATAATTAAGAAAATTTTAAATTCGTAATAAAAAATAAATTACAAAACGTATAACTCCCGTACGGCACATGCAACTGAGATAATATTTCATTTCAAAGTTGAGATAGCATTCAGAAGCCCTATACAAACTGAAAAGAATTCTTGTTTTGCATGTAACTAAAACTAAAATATCAATAAAAAACGATTTTTGTGCGAGTAGATAAAGTGACGAGCATTGCTATGAGAACAGTTGTTAAAAGTATTGAAAATGAATTTTGTCTTCAAAAGCAGGATCTTTCTCAAGGAATTGTAGAATTCTTATTATGAAAAACAACTGCTGGATTCGGTATCAGCTTATAGCCAAATCGTAACATTACTTCCATGAATTAAAATTAAAAATATTTTCAGTTGAGTGAATTTTTTGAATGATTATTAGATAACGATTCGATAGTAACAAAACTTCACGAAAATATTAATATTTTTTAGCGTTTGAAAAGTTATAAACTTGTGTGAAATTCGTTCTGCTTGCCAGTTGTAAGAAAATTCTAATTTAGAAGATGTTGGACACTAGTAACTCAAAATAAGAATATCATCGAATTTAAAGGAAAAAATCAAATTATTCTTTCCAAATTTAAAATTTCAATATTTCATTGAGATTCTGTTGTACGTGAGTCAATTTTTTTTGTGTTTTATATTTCTTTATGTTGAGTATAAAATTTCTCTAAACGTAAATACTGGAATAGTTACGATTTCGCACTTTTTATGAAACTGGTTTCTTAAATTAAAAAATGACGCATCATAAATATTCCGTCATTTAAAATATGTTTGTAAGTGGAAGTATACAGATATAGGTTGAGGAAAGACCAGTATCTGTGTATGCAAGTAGTCTTTTAGGTATTCCCGGACATTGCTATATGCCAAGTGCACCCATGATGGACTTCTTCCGAGGGAACTTTCCCCTGGGCTGTGGTCCGGAGTTCTCACACCCATGTTTCGCTACCAAAACCTCTCGAGAGTATTTCTACTCGTGAGCGTCATTGATTACTATCATTTACGTCTACGTCTACGGATGACAGTTGCGAAAATTAAGACCGGACTTTTGCCGGAATTGCTTATACTAGACCATAGTCAGATTTTTGCCCTTACAGAAGCCTTTGAAATCAGTTCTAAAAATTCTTTCATAAAGCTCTGTATCTTTTTTCAACAACTTATTGGTGAAGTATATATGTATGATAAATTTTCATGAAAATAAAGCTTTTACTAACCCGTTGCGTAGATATGTCATCACGGCAGTTTTCGACTTACGGAAATACGTGTTTATCATATTGAATGAAATAAAAATATGACGATTAGGCGGCATAAATTTTTGTTCTCAGGAACTAAGCTTTTACCTTTTGCTGCTGCTGAATTACAGCCTCAAACACATATTCATATTCATGTGATTAAACCTATTCAGATTAATAGATCTAAAAATAAACAAAACAAAATTTATCCAAATGAGGATCACATAAGTGTGATTCATAAATTTCTCTTGGTGCCCTTTATTGCATTTGAAGAGCAATATTAAATTTAGTATTAATTTAATAATATAAATAAATTAGCTTTAAATAAAATGCATTAAATGAAGGAAAATGACTGAATGAAATTCATTAAAATAAATTTTTTAATTGAATGGAATTTCATTATCCATAATTCTGCTAATACGTAGTTCAATATTTTATTCATTTACGTTTCTAATAGTAGAAGATTATAATACATATTTAATTACCAGTTACGTACACTTGTACGTACAAAAGTCGAAATATTAGAAGTAAACTACTTT
>KK121262.1:0-36802 GCA_000611955.2 Stegodyphus mimosarum | reverse complement strand
TTCCTGCTAAAAAAATCAGCAACAAAGGTAAAACACGGAATAAAACGAAACCTATTTATTGGATTTGCAGGAAATTGATCTAAGAGGTTGGTGTGGCATTACTGGGTCCCATAGCAAGCAATAAAGCAACGACATACAAAAGCAAATGTACCGCAACAATCACATCGCGAAAGACCGAATGAATTAGGAAAATATGCAATGAAAATATCACGCTAGTAACTGGTGTGATAACCTATAGCTAAAATGCATGTTTGACAACGGCGAGGTAAGCTGGCAATAGTGTTGTTGATCGCTTGTTGTGTCAGTATCGCCCATTCCTGTAGTAATGCATGTCGCAGCTCGTAGAGGGTACCAGGTGTGCAATATGACCTGCTATCAATCATCCCAATATGTTCCACATATGCTCTGTGGGATTCAGATCCACTGATATAGAAGGTTACGGCAGACGTGGAATGGGTTCTCCCTCAAGGTAACTCTGCACCGCTCGAGCTGAATGGGGTGAGTGTTATCATATATGAATATCGCGTGGGTACTTACTGCAGCAATAAAAGGACTAACAAGACAGTGTAAAACATTGTCGCGGTATCGGATGGTACATCAGAATGTAGAGTTCCTTGATATCCCAGCCGATACAAGTAAGCCTTCTTCTCTGTAATGGTCCCTTTCGGAGATGTTTCGCATCCAATAGCGTGTCCCTGGCACTCATCATAACGTTACCCTTTGGGAATCGTTATGGATGTTAAATCAAGATTCCTCCGTAAAGAGTACGGCTCCCCACTGCTCTGGTGTCCAAGTGCTATGTTCATGGACACAATTCACGCGCGCTCTGACATACGGTAGGAGTAAAGGAGTACAAACCACACTAGCCGGAAGTAAACCATACCTACATGCAATGGCCGAGACACAGTTTGACGGTCTATAAAGCCGTTTTTCAGCAGTAGAGAGATTCGACGCCAGCTGTCGTGCTATTAGTGAACTACGGAGTCTTGAAAATAGAAATAGGAAGCGGTCATCTTCCGTTCTGGTAAACTTCTGGCGTCCAGACCAATGCCTTCGGATTACATGAAACTATAGCTGCTTGCAAACTGACGCATAAGTGCAACATGGCCGTTTTCAAGGCGTTGTAGTGGAAGAGCGAGATTGCAGTTCAAGCTAATTTAGGTTAACTATTTGCATACGACGATGCAACCTCTACCTCATATATAATTTGTATGTTTCAATTCCCCTTTTTACATTCGGACTTTTTTTTAGCATTTGTTATTTATTTTTTAAGCACGAGTGTAGTACAGTTATGGAAAGCGTTTCGAGCTCGGTGTGTCAAAATTTGGAAAACCGCTAGCTTAACTCTGTGCTACACATAGAAATATTCCTAACATATGTGGCAAGCTAAATAAAGAAATAGTCATAGCATTTTTATATTTGCAGCCCCAATAAAAAAGCTGTATTTGATACTTTTGTAATTTTTATTTCTGATATTTATTTTTTAATTTACACTAAAAATAAGAATAACGATGATAATCAAATGGTACGAGAACACCAAAACATATAGGCATTCTGTAGAAGAATAGATAGGCATATATATTTCTTTATTGAAGAAAAGGAAACCAAATATTATTCATTAGGTTTATTACATTTTTGTTGCTGGAGTTTGATGGATAATTCTTCGATTGAAGATTCATATGTTGTGCACTTCAAAATTACGCAAGCGTTACTCCATATGTTAGCAGGTTTCCTTTTTGCATTAATATTACACTCACGTTTGTGAAAATTGCAACACCAAGAAGGAATCGTCATAATTGAATGCAATTTAATACACAGTTGAGTGGTAGTGGTACAAATAAATGAATCAATGTTCAAAGCAAACAAACAAGAACAAGAGATCAGAATCAGTATTTTGTGTGGCCACCACGCGCCGCAATAAGTGCTGCTACACGACGTGGCATGGAGTCAAACAAAGTTTGAATGTCTGACTGAGGAAGAGCATTCCATATCGTTTGTACGCGTACCCAAAGTTCGTCTGCAGACGCAACAGGACGAGGATCACGAGCAAGACGCCGACCAATGACATCCCACACATGTTCAATTGGCGACATATCCGGGGAACACGCAGGCCAAGGAAGAAGCTGTACCTGCTGCGCTGCAAAGAAGGATTTAACAATCCGAGCAGTATGAGGGCGGGCATTGTCCTGTTGAAATACAGCGCCTGGCAAGCTTTGAAGGAAGGGAACAGCTTCGGGCTGTAGAACTTCACGGATATACCGGTTGCTGTTCAGATTGCCCACAATTCGTAGCAATTGAGATCGTCTATGATATGCTATGGCGCCCCAGACCATAACTCCGGGTGTTCGTCCACTGTGGCGTTCGATAATGCACTCCGGAAGGTGGCGTTCACCGGCATAGCGTCTGACACGAATGCGGCCATCATGGTACCACAAATTAAAGCGGGATTCGTCAGAAAACACGACATGCTGCCAATCAGCACGCCAGTCTCTATGCTGATTGGCCCATTGTAGCCGCAGGCGGCGATGGTCGTGCGTTAGGGGGATCCTGTATAAAGGAGTCCGTGCGCGCAGTCCACACTGCAGCAGACGTCTACGAATTGATGAAGCACACAATGAAACACCTGTAGCTATTGACCACAGTGCTGCCAATTGTCTAGAGGAAGCTGTACGGTCCGTCCGCGCCATGCGGACCAGGTGTCTATCATCGCGAGCTGACGTCACATTTCGGGGTCCACTCCCGGATTTCCGAGTTGTCCGACACTCGTCCGTCCACTGCTTCCAAACGCGCATCACTGTGCTGCTGTTACGCTGCACACGAGAGGCTACTGCACGATACGACAATCCAGCTTCACGAAGGCCGATGATTCTCCCTCGTTCAAACTCTGTAAGTTGTTCAAATCTCGCTCTCTTTCGTCGACGAGGCATAAGTACAGATTGAGTTAACGTTTACCACTAGCAGATAACCACCGATAACCATACACGCCTCGCTACAGCCGTCTATTTATTCGGATCCATCAGCCGTTCAGAGGGCGCTGCTCAGCATACGCATGCGCTACGGATTTGCAATTCTAATCATTTGCATATCATGCGCTACTTTGCATTTCCTAAAACTTTCAGCTCACTCGCGTAAGTCCTTCATGGTGTTGCAATTTTCACAAACGTGAGTGTATTTAATGCTTAGAACAAAGTATCACAAAAACATGCTAATGAAAAAATTCTTCGAAAACCCATCACAAGATTCTTTATGCAACTAAACGTATTAGATAATCTCTTCCAAGCACTAAAAGTTTCTTGTTTCTAGCTGCACTCTTCTTTATTATTGCAACGATTTCATGAAATTGCAATCGATGCCATTAACAATCCGCTGTACAGAACGTCTGGTCGAGTACTGCATACATGTGTCTCTCATTCATAACAAACACGACGATCGAGTGCATCGGTCTGTTAAAAATGTACTCGAACGCCTCTGACGTAAGTGCAGCACATGTTGACAATGATGAGGCCGTTACAAGAAAATAATTTTCTATTATGCAATTTTTCGTCTCCTTCGACGGCTCTGGAAATGAGCTATGCGAGTCACCTAAAATGGACACTTATGTCATGCATCTCATAGGTTCTCCATCGCTGTACATACAAAAAAATAACAAACAAATAAAAATAAACAGAATCATATATTATATAAGATCAGTAACGATAATGGGATTCCAACCAGCAATTTTGATTTGAAAATAAAAGAAACTGATAAAAAACGGCTGATAAATGAAACCATAATTTAACTGTTAGGTGGTACAATACCTGTGGAGCAGAGATAAAGCCCTCACACACACTGCCGCAACACTGTTCTCCACTATGACACTTCAGCGAGGACCTAGTCGAAAATGCTGAAACTTTCCTTAAGAAGTTAAACTGGGCTAGGATTCATATCACCACAATCAATATTTCTGGCATCTAGCTTTTGCCGGCCTATTCGGTGGTTCTTGAAGTTTGACATGAGGATGATCGCCCATATTCAAGACGCTTGAAATCCTCTTGGCAGCTCTTGGATGGATAATGCTTCCTGCTGTCGTTGTGCAATCTCGGGATAGATGATTTCCGAATCAACACCTTTTCTTAGTCCGAAGAAAAATATGTTATTTAACCGGAGAGTAAATGGGATTCAGCAGCTGACCTCTTCGTTACTTCTGCCATCTTGAGATTACCCTGGGCTTCATGACACTTGGCTTGCCGCATGCTATGGATAACACACAGCAAAATTTATTATTTGACTAGCTCAAAAAGGGAGTTCCCACCATAACACCTCTTTTCTTTCTGCTGATATTATATATTTTGGTCCAGGAAATTTATTCCATGATGCGGCCAAGACAGCTTGCCAAAAAAGGCAAATGCGTATAGATTGATGGTTGGTCCCCGTTGGCTGAAAAAAAAATTACCTTTTCCATAAAAAGCATTTCTTCACTGTTTCTAGTATTTTCGATATTATTTGTTTAAAAATATCTGAGCTAATATTTCTAGATCATAAAAAACTAGTGGCTAAAAAATTGTTAACGCTATGAAGGAAATAATACCAGGGTTCTAGAATATCCTTTGCAGAGTTCTCGCTGAAATATTTTCTTGAAAAGCGTAAAACTCAAATTCGGATGTACAGTTTGGTTATACGAACATAAATGTTTTATTATCATTATTATTTGTTTTAAAGTCTTCTTTATTTTGATAGAAGCAAATTCTTCGAAATCAAAGAATGCTGACATATGACTCCAATTTAACGTCAGAGTTACCACGGTGAATCCTACACAAAAATAATTTCACAATATTTGAGAAATCATTTGTCGGATTGGTTAAAATACTTTTCACAACCGTTAATTATAATAACTAAAAACCGAATTGTATTTATTTATAATATTATTATCATTAACATTAATGCCGCTTTGTTATGAGGCAGCTCTTACTAAAAACGACTTGATCTTTCATTTAAGATAACTAAGCATGAATCATGTATTTAGAACAATAACAATGATTCCTTTACATCCACACTGGTTATTTTAGAACATATCGTGTTTAATATCATTTCCCTAGTAATATTTTGAGTAAAAATGAAAAACAGTAAGCTGAAATGTTTACAGAAATTTATTTAGTTGCTTTCTAGTGTAAAAGAAGAGAACATAACCCAATAAGTGATCACGATCCAGTACCTAAAATAAAACCTACACGAGAAGGAAAGTAGGATAAACCAGATCATTGGAATTTGTTATGCATTACTAAAAATTATTGCACAAAATTTTTTCGTAGGTAAATATAACAACGAATAATAAAAACTTCCTAAACTACAAACGCATCTCCATTTAACATCATACTGACATTTCATGCCCTAGTACTGAATCCGTTTAGAAAAAAAAATAACATGTGTCATCTATGCATCTACGCACAATCACTCACTATAGGTTTAAATTCCCATTGCTTTCCGTCGAGTTACATACGTAAAACCATTAACGCAAAAATAAACGTTTTGTGTCCAAGAATGCTATTTGCATTTTAATGTCGCAAAACTTCACTTAAGTGGAGATAAATTATCGTTCTTATAAAATGGAATTCTAATGAGTAAAAGGTCTAGATAGGCTGCTTTCATACCAGCTTGACATTCATTTGTCTTCTTCAAACATAACAAATGACTCAAATGTTGTCCAATGCATGCAGGCTCTTTTGGGACAATAAATCAATAAAATAATCAATGAACCTAAATACCACCATTTTAACTTATTGAATCTGTCAATCTCTTTGAAATTTACTTACCTTCGACTCATTTCCCTAAGGAATTAGTTGTACGTAAAGTGCTATGATGTTGAGACAATTCCATTGGCAAATGGTTCCTTTGAGAGACTGTACTCTGAAGAGAATGTTTCGAAACACAACTGAATTTAAATACGTCCATTCTGCATAAAATTAACGATGTCAGAACTAGTATAGGGAATCAGAAGTTAAGCACCAGTGTGCATGAACAAGCATGAAAATAAGTATTTTCATCATATTTTATCACCAATAGCAAAATTATTCATCAGGAATAAAATTATTATTTTTGTTGCTGCTGAATAATTCATATGTTTTGTATTTTCGCCTCAAACATTTTTCCAAACACAATTATCTCAATAAATAGCATATTTATCATTTTATTAGTAATTTATGTCACCTTTATTTAAACACGTCACCTCTTTCATGAAATATAATTACTTAACTTTAAACCGAAAATATAATTTCGAGTTAATAAAAATGTTTTTAGTCTGCAGATTAAAATATATTTTAATGCAATTTTATCTATTTTTAAATTTATGAATAAGATAAAGTATTCAAACCTTAATCAAAACTTCATGCAAATTGTGCAGAAGAAACATGATATTAAACTCTTAATTTGATTTCTTAATGTAGGCTTTATATCACTGCAATAAAATTCTCTACGCCATTATGCGTGTTGTTATTAGTTTTATGATATCAGTTTCTTCGGTTAAGGAAACAGAGTAACAGAATTTATAGGCTCAGAATTAGAACATTAAGCAGTGTTTGCTATTTGGCAGTCTTTGCAACATTTTTAGAAAAACATTTAAAAAAAATATGCGTTAGTGCCTGAAAAGGCAAAAAATTAACTTCACGTTTTGTGCAAATATTTAAGCACAGAGAAACCAAGGAACAAAATAGCAAAGAAACTGTTAGTTACTATTTCTCTTAACGGTTTCTTAGAATAACAATTTTTGCCATCTGGAGTCAGTTGAAAATTTCCCTCATGAAGAAGTTGAAGTTTTCTTTCATGAAGAAGGTGCTTAGATGAGTTAAATGCAGGGAATGGATACCGAATTTCCTCCTGTGTTCTCCCCCTCAGAATTTTAGAGCCAAGTTCTGAAAGTTTTAAAAACATTCGCGTAATTTTCCGTTTCCTCAATGCATCCATAGAAAGAACTAATTAAATTTAAAAAGAATTTAAAATTTTAAAAAGATTATTCCACAAAGGGATTGTTTTCGTTTTACTAACAAAGATAAACCTTACTGTTATTCAAGTTTGGACATTTATGAATATTTACCTACTTTTTTGTTTAATTTATAAAACAAACGAAAAATAATCTAAGTTAAAATAAATATATTTGCGCTTTTCGAATTTTGAAAAGGAAGGGGCGATAATACTTTAACAATGGTGAATGGAATGCATGGAGCAAGAAATTTTGAGAATCCCTTCGTTAACGTAATGTTAGGCAAAGCAGATTCAAATGATTAAGTATATTGTTTATCACTATTGTTATAAAACTAAAAAGATTCTGAAATGACATGTGTTTGAATATAAATCTTACATTCCCCTATTATATATATTTTTTAAAAACATTTATGGCTTGGGTCTTTCTATAAACAGGACTTACTCATGAAACACTATTTGCTTTACACGTAACTAAGTTAACAGGCACATAAAAATACGAACATTTAATTATTAGGAGTTCTTTCACGTTATGTATTGTTTAAAGCAAAAACTTTACATCTAAAGCAATATCTGGCATCTTTCGTCTTCTGTTTTCTACGGTCATATTTTTTTTCATACCCTTTGCTGCATTCAAAACAATTTTCGTTATGCTACTGACTTGCCACTGTGATGGATATTACCGATTGCTGTTCTTTATTTGAAGAAATCTTTGCATTATTCTCTAACATGCTATAAATTAATTGCCCTTCCAAAATATACAAATTCAGTACGCGTATTGTATATGTGTGTGTGCCGATAAAACTTGTACTTATTTCAAAATTCACCGTTGAAAACAAGTTGCTTTTTTAACTATGCGTATAGTTTCATTTTCATCATACCTAAAACTAATACCAAGCGAATTTAGGTTTAATAACTATCTAAATATTTTGTCGGAAATCATGATCATTCTCGAGCCATAATCCACGATGATCCATCCTCGAAATTTTTCTGATTAGAGATCTATAATTTTTAGGCGTCTATTGATTAGTAATTAATTACGGCTAAGAAATGACTATTATGGTTATGGAAATGAAGTTAAATGGAATTAAATTTCATTATAGCTGGAAAATATAAAACTTGTAGAATTCAAAAACGTTTCATAAACTCATGTTATTTCAGAACCATGTTTGACCAAAAATATTTCAAACACGTATAGTTCCACGTTGATGTCAAAAATTATAAATTAAGAAAAGTTAAGTACTGTTTTTCTTTGAAATCTGAGAAATTCCTAAATTTACTGGAAACTGAATAATTGTTGACATTACCTAACAACATTTATAATAAGGTTAATATGTTCTCCTACAGAGCTGGGAAAAACTGAGACAGAAAAATTGAGGCAAAATTGAAAAGCACTATATCAAATCATATTATATTAACGTAATTTGTATTTTTGTCCTGCGATTGCACATAATCCTAAAACGTACCAGTTGCATTTAGCATTTTATTAAGCTCTCAATGTGTTCTCTCGACATCATTACTGAAATAGCTTCATAATGAGTTTGTTTTAAATTTTAGTTTTTAATTTTCAAACTTGGAAACACAGCCGCTTTATTTGATTGAATAATATCGGAAAATATTGAAATACAGATTTATAGTTTTTTGCATATAAAATTACCATGAAAAATAGGGAACTGCTTAGTTAGCAGGAACGCACACAAATAGAGAACTGAAAACAATTTTTTCCCCTTAAGTGTTCTTTATCACTTAAATCTGAGAAGAAATCATGCTTAAATAATTAACGGATTTATTACAAAACTTAAATAAATGTAAACTGCTCTTTTGTGAAGTCTATTAGCTTATGTTATTTACTCATAAATCAAAATGTATTTCTAAACTTCTAAATAGCTTGGAAATGTGTCTCATTCAAAAGATCTAAAAGTACATTGACGAGGACTTGAACGAAAGATACTCTCTTATGCTTTTGCATTTAGTTCTATTCTAGACAAAGCGTTAGCAACCTATGGCACGTGAAACAACTCTTAGTGTCATTCTGCACCAGTTTCCAAATCTATGAGTTTAGGATAAATCGCCCTATCTCGCCTATATGCCCCGTCAGGAAAGTTTAGTTGCCAAAATTTCATCACAGCGCTTAATTTCTGTAATGAACATTGTTGTTAAAATTGTTAATTTTGTAGCTTCTTGTTCTTCATAGGTAGACAGACCATTTCAATCTCTTTTAGAAGAGACTGAAAGCGAATATGTGGATCTCCCCTTATACAGCCATGTCCATTGGCTTAGTTGAAATAATATCTTGAACAAGATTGTGTTATGCATGGAACACATTAAAGTTTTTCTTAATGATCAACATTTCCTCGAATTGAACGATAAAGAATGGTTATTCAAATTTATATTTTTTACTGACATAACTAAACATCTCAACGATTGATTGCAAGGAAAGAGCCAAACATTTGAAATTTTTGAGTGTTGGAAAAGCTGCTACAAAATTATTTTACCGTGATATTAATACTAGTACTTATAAATGCATCGCAAATGTAAAGCGCCTGCAAATGCATCGACTTTAGACAAAGATGAACTCTATGTTTTCCTTCCTAATCAAACTTGAAATAACATCTTTCGAATTATGGAAAAGCAAACTTTATGGAATTAAGAAAACAATTTGGAAGATAAATTTAACGATAAATCGACATCCACTTTAAATTACTGGGTGTCAGCGCCAGAGAAATTTAATTGTTTGAAGAAAAATGCATGTGTTCTGCTTTCCGCTTTTGGTTCGACATTTCTATATGAAGACATTCTTTGCTTATAAGAAAAATATTTTGATTCAACAAAGAAGTTGTTTAACTACTGAATGTTCAGAATAGTGTGTCAAATTGAAAGTCCACAAATTATATTCCTGATATTGCGATATTAAGTAGAGCGGTACGGGGACAAGGTTCGCATTAAAAGTTTAATTTTTTGACTATATTGAAAGAATAATTATATTTTATGTTGTTTATTTTTCACTTTAATAAATATGTGTAAAAGATACATAAAACATCTATGTACAATTTTAATTTTTCCTTTATGTTGAAGGTCCAGTTATATTTTTTGCTGTTTATTTTTACGTCAATAAATATCTTTAAATGGTGCAGAATTAGTATTGTGTTAGAATTTCATGTACATCGTTCTGTTTCTTTTGTTTAAAATCATTTTTATAAATATTTTTGGAAACTTAATTTGCATTTCTTCATACCTTAGGTTTTTTGGATATTTTCGTAGATTTTCATCTCCATGCATAGAACAAGAGGAACGGAACTACTTATTGCCAGACACCATGTTATAGTGTTCTTGTGACTTACATCACTTGTCTGACAGTAAGATAAGCCCACGAAATTCATCGTAGGTGAGCAACATTGCGCCCGTTGTTTTCAGCACCATACAGGTAACAGTACGACTTCGCTCAGTTCCACACCCAGTTTGGGTGGAAAATCACCCCGGAAACACTACCAAAATGACCATTGATCCTAGAACTTGATGAGTCTCTCGATGTAATTATCATGTTGGCAGATGCCATCTAATACCTGTTATTCGCGATTACAGCCTTCAGGCATGATGACATTTTTAACTATTCTGCGAATGGTTACAGTGCCACATATACATATAGCTTTACATATAATCTATGCATTTTCGATGCTAAGATTTTAATTACTTCTGTTTGTTAAACAGCTATTTGACTAAAGAGTAATTTTACTAAACAGTTACAAGAGGTTACTTTGCAAAAACTTTAACAGAGAAGGTTACATATCAAATACAGAATTTACAGTTGCACAAGGTTAATAGATCCCGTTATCGCCCCGGAGGGACAGGGCCGAGGGTCTCCCACCTCTCTTCCCTGACCCCAACCTCTTGAAAGGAATTTCGGCTCGCTATATATTTAGAGTGCTTCCGTGCTTCAAAGACTAAACAGACATCTATCACTATACAGACTCAAAGACACTATACAGACATCTATCACTATACAGACTCAAAGACACTATACAGACATCTATCACTATACAGACTCAAAGACACTATACAGACATCTATCACTATACAGACATCTATCACTATACAGACTCAAAGACACTATACAGACATCCATACCTTCTCCGGGATTCCAACCCAGCCCCTTCGATACCCCAATAGGCTACCCTAACCATTATACCTTCTGCGCAGCGACAGCCACTGTAAAGATTTCTAATAAAATAGTAATTAATTGCATCACTGTTCCACATATTTCAGCTTTTAATAGTTAGAATAGTTTAATAGTGCGAAATGCGTAGGTTAAATTTGCGTCTTAATAAATTTCAAGAACGTGAATTAAGCAAGCTTGATAAGCATAAATATTCTGAAATACGAGTAATTTTTTATATAGAAGAGTTTTCATATACTGTTCGACAGTAACAATTATGAACCACATTATTTCATGGAAAAACGTAAAACGTCTTCTTGCATAATAGCATATTAACATTTGTTATATTTGGCAGCTTTCTTCTGTGAAAGAAAATTAATTCCTCACCAAATTCGCCAAGTTTGTTTGATGTCTCATGGGCACAAACGTTTGGTTTTTTAAAACGTTTTGTTCGACTAGAGTTGAAAGCTGTCATAAGTTACTCTGCGAAATCTTTCTATATCTTTCAGACAATCTGTTCTCTAAAGTCCCTTTCATCTTTTCAGTCTTCCTTGGGGACATCACTGAAAGGAAAAGAAAATTGAAAAAAAAATCACGTTTTATCTTTTAGTAGTTTTAGACCGTCTTCACGTATTCTCCATAACGGTAGTGAATTAAAGGATTTCTAACCTTTTGTTATTTTCTTAGACTATAAGAAATTGTTTCCGAGATAATATGGATTAAATGTATAAACTTTATTTGGTATTTCTAGCTCTTCGAAAGGAAACTTAATTTGACTTTCTGTTTAAGTACATATAATTAATGAAGTTTTTATGCTGAAAACAAAACGTCCCGTCAACGTAATAAAAAGGATAAGAAATTTGTTTTTCTGGAGAGGAAAACTATTTCATGCAACAAGGACAATTTTCCAAACTAATAAATTAAATATTCAAGCCCTTAAATAAATTCGGTTTTAAATTTTCAAGCATAAAAGAAGTTATAATGTTCTAAAGGCATATAAAATAGTTTACATTCTAATCATTTCGTGTGCAATACCTTAAAATACAATACCTGAGTTTAACTCATGAGAATTATCCTGATTTTGGTATTTATATCAAGCATGATACGTAAGTATTAGTTTGTAAAGACATTAGGTATTTTCGAAGCAGGAGATGTGAAAATTGAGAAATGCCCTCGCCGGGACGCGTAATGGCAGACCGCACATTCATTTGAACAATGTTAAACGAATTACGCACACTGCGCATGTCCAGAAGAGAATGTGGCGCAATTACGACTTTGGCGTCATTTTAAAAGAAGAAAAATATGGTATACGGTTGATATTCTGTTATCTGGACGTAAACAGTTCGGGGTTTTAAAAGTTGTTAGGTTGTACGTTGTTTCATTGCGGGGAGTGTAAATATCGATTGTAAACTCCCTAAATTTTCGTTTAAGAAGGATTACAAAACAGGAAACATTACATGATGTTGTTTATTGATTGTACTCGTGCTGAATGTTCATTGATTGTACTTCTGAGGAATAAAAGCAATCGATTATTTACCATGCGTTCCATTCATAAATAATTTAACAACTTAAGGAATATATCTCGTTTAAATAAGTGAATTAAAGCCAAAGAAATTATTACAAATAACGGATATTAAATGTAATGTTTATGAACAAAATAAACCAAAATGAAATGAAACAGAAGCAAGTGCAATAAGCACAAAAAAGTGTCCAATAGTATTGCAATGGTAAAGATGCCTACATGACGAAAAGGCTTGTGTAGGGTTGTGTATTTTTATTCGCCAGTATTTTCTCCCGCGTCAACGGTACACTATTGAGCATGCGCAGTAAGCGAAATTCGTTAACATTGATCAACTCAATGTGCGGTTTGCCATTATGCCGCCGGGACTCGTGCCAGGACCTTCCGAAATACGGGTCGAGTGTGTAACCGTTACACCAGGAAGACATGCAGAAAGAAGGGAGAAATCACTTTTATAGTTATTATACTTTATAGTTTATATCGTCATTATTACATTTTGTTAAATTCTGACAGTTGTTTTTCTGTATGTGCATGAAAGCAGTATTGATTGGAGCACTTTTAATAATCATGTAATGGGCTTATATAGAGATGTCGTAAGTGATGTTTAGAATGTTTCTTTTGAATATTTAAACGCATTGAAGAAGTTATAATTAAGAATAATATATATTTGTAAAATAAAATCGGGACTGATACAAGCAAAAGATAAAGCAAGAAAAAGTCCCTTCCCCGATGAATACAAATCAGGCTTCTGCAATCAGGAACCATATCTTAAGTATTTTACCTCGTATATGAGAGCATCGTGCGTCCACAACCAGAAATCAGATGTATACAATGGTTTACAATCAGATTTATACAATACTGCAAAACTGACAGAATTACCAGACTGAGAGAAAAACATCTCTCAGGTCTAAGCAGAACACAATGCCTTTTAGCTACCAAAATGAAAAAATAAAAGAAAGAATACACCTAATCTATGAAATGTCATTAGAATTAAAAAAAAAAGTAATCCCTGGTATCGATAGCGCTGTCATCACTCTATCACAATGACGAGAAATCAGATTTCTGGTCAAAAGAAAACTTGAGGTTTTTAATATACAAGCAAATACGTAGTAGGTGGTGGGAAATATATTTGGGAACTAGAATAGTAGAAAATAAGAGCTGTTAGGAATTTCGAACATAGGCAGATAATTTCAGTGCAATGATATGTGATATTGTTGTATTTTTCTCTATAATGTAGCATGAAAATAAAGAGAAGCGAGACTTACCGGAAAAGTCGAGTCTATTTGACATAAAGAAAATGGCTATCTCACGAAATTGGCGAGGTATCGCCAAGCTCGCAACGGTTCTAGCAACTACTTTTTGACGCCAAATTTAGCAAGAAATCGCCCAAAATTACCAAACATGGCTATCATTTGGCGACATTTGGCTCCGGTTCCTGTATAACTGTAATGGATAATGCAATTGAATAAACGTAATTGATGTTCTATGTAGCTGTAACCGTGATTCGGCCTTCATATGCCTTCCAGTAATTTCGAGAAGCAGAAAGTACTAGAAATATCTCGGTGGCCGGGTGAAAACTATGTAAGACCGAAGAGAGTATCTGCTCTCATATGTTTAGACCAGCATGAGTTCGGAGTACTGGGATACCTCCTGGTTTCCCTAAGTACTCACTGTACTCTGTGACACTGTAAAGAGGTGTTGTTGTTGTTTGTTTGTTTGTTGTTGTTTGTCTACTTTGTTGAAAATTCCAGAACTGGGAACTGTTTTTTTTTTTTTGACAAAATAAATTTTATGATCCTGTCATCAGACCTGCGTGCATTAAATCTATTACGAACCCGCACGTACACAACAATGCCATATTTACACAGTCCAGTCACATTAATGTGACTATCTGTCAAAAGCCAGAATAACCACCTTTCGCAGAGCGGACTGCTGCGAGACGTGCAGGAAGAGAGTCACATAGGTCCCTGAAGGTGTTCTCTGGGATGTTGAGCCATGCCGACTCTAATGCCGTGGCCAGCTGCGCTAGATTACGCGGTTGAGGATCCATGGCGCGAACAACTCGATCGAGATGGTCCCACAGATGCTCGATTGGGTTTAAGTCAGGTGAGTTTGCTGGCCAGGGGAGGACGGTAAACTCATCCTGGTGCTCTTCGAACCACGCACGTACACTGGCAGCTGTATGGCACCTCGCATTGTCCTGCTGGAAGATGCCATCATCCTGAGGAAAAACAATGCGCATGTAGGGGTGAACATGGTCCGCAAGGACAGATGCGTACTTGTATTGATCCATTGTGCCTTCCACAATGATCAGTGAACCTAGAGAATGCCAGGAAAACATTCCCCAGACCATAATGCTCCCGCCTCCAGCTTGGACCGTTCCGGCAATGGTTGCAGGGTGGTTCCTTTCAGAGGTTTCACGCCTTATACGCCAACGTCCATCTGTCCGATGGAGCATAAAACGCGATTCATCCGAAAACGCAACCTGTCGCCACTCAGTGGACGTCCAGCTGCTGTACTGGCGTGCAAATTCTAGCCTTCGCCGTCGATGAACAGCAGTCAGCATAGGTGCACGAACCAGGCGTCTGCTTCGGAGGCCCAGACGCAGCAATGTTCGCTGAATAGTACTTTGGGAGACACTTTTGGTAGCCCCTTGGTTCATTTTGGTGGTCAGTTGCTCAACGGTAGCCCGTCTATCTGCCCGAACGCATCTCCGCAACCGTCATTCGCCTCTGTCATCTATGGCCCGTGGTGCACCACATTTGCCACGTCGCTGATTTTGGACAGTCCCATTTTGCCATGCACGGTACACTTTTACCACGGCGGCACGCGAACAGTTCACAAACTCAGCCGTTTCGGAAATGCTTCCACCCTTGGCCCGAAAGCCAATGATCATGCCCTTTTGGAAGTCGGATAAATCGCTTCGTTTCTGCATTACGCCAACGATTGAAATGTTTTCCGAAGCCCTCACACACCCTTTATATACGCTCAACTGCACTGTGCTGCCACCTGCCTTCTGTGATTGGTTATTTAACTCTGACATGGAAAGTACGTGGTGGTCACATTAATGTGACTGGACTGTGTATAAGTTTATATAAATCACAGAAACCGCACTGCGCAATTTATGCATTTTCGAAAAATTACCTGATCGGAACTTACTGAAGATATGATTTAGTTTGAGATACGTTTATATGTCTACGCTTTTCGCCCAAATGACATTTTGCTTAAAAATTCGTTTACCCACCGATGAGTAATAATTAAAATCCCATTTAATGGCTCTCTCGCGCGCTTTTTTGTTCAAATTAGTTCTACGCCCGCCCACCAGCAGCCAAGCGGTAAATTCGCTGAACACTGGTTGTTCGTTCCGGGGTTCGAAGGGCTGGCTGCAAGGACCTTTTCATGGTTTTCTCCATTTGCAACGTGTATACGTTCCCCTTAGAAAAGCCTCCACGAAGGCATTCTCTCTTAGGTAGATAGGCCTCATGCGCTTTGCTATAACAAACTAAATAAAAAAAAACACTTCTACGCCGTTGTTCGTCCAAAAGCCAAAAATGTTCTGCGTTTTTCTGTTCATTAGGTTGCTCTCGGTTTAAATATTTTGGGCAAAATATTTGCATAAAATATTCTACATAATAATACAGCATAAATAACAGCATCTTGTATCATATTATTATGTATTTACATGATTATTACTAAAGATAATGAGCATGTGCAGTATTCTAAAATTTTTATTTTTTCAAACTACTACCTATTTAAAGCATTTTCACGACTTCATGAAATAATTTAGGATTATACGATGCTTGTTCATTTGTTAAAAATGTGCACATTCTATTATAATCATAGAAGCTATCGAAACGTCAAAGACATATATAACTTTCCATTGAGGTAGTTTCAGCGGTATTCTTAGAGATAAGCCCCTTCTGATTCTGATAAATTTCCCATGACACAGCTAAGTGAATAATATTCAAATTCGCTTCTTGATAATTCCGGATCAGCTGAATAATTTCTGTTTTGTTTTTGGTTTATTTGATTACGGCAAAGCATACTAGGAATATCTGCTCAAGGGAAAGCATGCCTCCATGGATGACTTTCTAAGGGAAACTGGCTCGTATAAATGGGGCTCGTTACACATGGGGGAAAAACTAGAAAAAGCCCACTCAGCCAGGGTTTGTCTGCAATGGAACCAGTGAACTACCAGTGTTCAGTAACGTAACCGCTCGGCCGCTGGTGAATGTTACTCTCAAATTATGATTTGAATTTATTACATAATCATGTGGTTATTACGTTGGTTTTTAATATTAGATTAAAGGAAAATATTTTTACATAAGCTAATAAAAACCCTCCAGTATTTACTAGTGATTCACGACGGAAATTTCGGCGACATAACCTCAACGAAAAAAAATGCTACACATACTTCAGGATTAAAGAAATAATACCATAGTAACTGAGAAAACGAATGAAGATTTAATTCTACATTTATTTTAAAATTGAATTTTAATTAAAGTTTCATATTTTTGATTAAGTTTTCTACCTATGAAGAAGATGAGTTTTAATTTATTATTGAGACAAGGAAACTATTAACACAGCAAAAAGATTTATTCATAAAAGGATTTTTACATTAATTACCTTCACATTAAGCGTATGGAATGTCTGAGTTGCACGGCTTTTAATTAAAAAGTTATTTTGCATGACTAAATGTAAATGTTTCTAAAGTAAGGATTTTTCAGATATTACTGCTGTATACTCAGATGAATAGAAATTCTTAGGATCCTATTTCATTATTAAGAGTTCTAAACAAAATCATAGTATTCGTTTAGTAAAAAGATAAAAAAGATTTTTTTCCAATGAGTGATTTAAATACGATATTAAAAAATCTGATGTGGACACCACGTGACTTCCTTATATGGCCTATTAATAATGTACATTTTTTGCTGCACTTCATTTAAATTTATTTCCACGAAATATTTTAACTTAATTAACCGGCCCCTCTTGTCAAATAGAAAAGGACATCAAAAACTACAGATTTGGAAATTAAATATCTCTGACAGATTTTATCGTACGTGTGTCAAATATCCTATAATTTTATTTTTTCCTGACAAATATAAAATTTTCCCAAATATAAATACAGGAACCGGAAGATCGCATTAAAAGTTAGAATTCTTTATTTGTTGAAAATTAATTATTATTATTATTCCAAAGGGGCTTTGTTCCTGAAGGACTATTATTCCGTTTTGCTATTTTGCTTTGGAAACATTAAAAGTCTGAATCCCTTTTCAAACTGTCGCCACCAATTCTTGCAACTCTTTTTAAAGAAATTAAGTAATGAAGAATATGCAGAATTGTATATATGTTTCTCGCATTGTGATAAAACAACGGTACCTGGAGCCATCCAATTTTGAATAACGTACGTTTCCACCAGAATATGGGCATCTGGAAGCCCAAATTTGGAGTGGCTGAAATATCCATTTCAGTCGCTCTAGAATCATTTGGCCTCCTTTTTTGTGTGGCATCTATACGTACCGACAGAAGGAAAGATTCATTTCTAAAACGGATTCTAAAGTAGATTCAGAAGGGATTTTTATGACGTCAATACATATGTATATGTATATCGCATAATTAAAAAACAAAGCCGCATAATGTTGAAATTTTATAAATGGGACTGTTATAACATCTAGTTACGTATCTCCCTTTTCTATAGTAATCTGCTGTACCAAACATATATATATATATATATGTACACCTTCTTACCTGGTTTGATGAGCTCTGCTTTTCATCCTATATATTGTTAAATTGTGCATTTTTTGCCTTAAAAGTAATTGAACAATGCTGTTCTTAGCTTAAAGGTTTTTTTATGCCTTTAATTAATCTGCATGATATAGTTGTAGAATTTTTAAGAGTTTAAAATTGTAATTGGAGCTAAGACTGCGGAGGCGGAATCTATTTCCGTACGAAACTCTCAGTAGGATAGTGAACTCAATCAGTTGGTGCACCATCTTTAGTATCTTTTTGCCCAGCGGGACCAAGTGGTAACTGAATTTTGGTGTATTGGCAATTTGGTTTGTCTATGCGTTGCCCGAATTCCTTGTTTTGCATGGAAACTCGAGTTTTAATTTCAAAACTTTACTTTTTTAACTGTATTACGTTTTTTTCAACAGTTTTTAATGACGATATTTGAGATTTTAATATATTTCTCCCTTTTCGCAGAATGAAAACTTAATTGATTCAAATAGAAATATATCTCTAATGAAATTCGAGAAAATAAGTTTAAATGAAGTGCAATAGAAAATGTGTATAAATTAATATGCCTTACAAGGTGTGTCCACATCAGATTTTTTTATTAAACTCTGAATGCTATCCATCATTTGAAAGGTGATCCTGGATATTTCTGAAAAAAAAAAGTAAATAAAAATGAAGTTATGCTTCATTTATTATTGAAATGATATTTTGCATCATTATTACTTTTTCCATCTAGAATAATTGTGTCATTTAGTTAATGTAAATAATTTTAAGAGTTATCACGAATTGTTGCCAATTGGAGATTTAGCATATACTCTCTTACGGTTGACCGAATATATATACTTCTGTTATCTAACTAGAGAAATCACTCAAGTACCACGAAAGAAAATAACATTAGACAAATACATACATCGATGCTTTTACAGCACAGACTTACGTTACATATAAAAACAACTTTTTAGAACATCTTGTACATAAAGACAGGGAAAGATGAACATACCCATATTTTAACCATACCGAATCTGCTAAAGTATTCTTACACTCGCTGCAAAGAAAAATTCTATTTTAGCTACTTTTTCTTAACATTATTAAACTTTTCTCGTTTCTAATTTATGAATCTGATGGTGGTCTATAATTTCTCATTCTATCCATCTCTTGTAATGCTTCATTATTGCAAGGAAACGTTCCAGTCAGTTTCGAGGACTCCAGTTCTTCGATTAATATTCTATCTAATGATTTCACGCGACTCAAGGCGACATATGCTTGACCTACTGCGAAGAGTTTTCGTAGGAAGCTTTTTCTTGGCGCTTATGTTTTTCTTTCTCTAATCGTCGCTTGCGTTGTGTTGTAGTTTCTTTTCGCATTCTCCGTTTGTGAAGCAAGGGACATTTTAAAGGGTTATATTTTAAACATATACTATTATCACGTTAACAAAGAAATATGGCGAGAATTTTCGCTACATAATGGGACATTACACTGGCTTCATGCAACTTTATAAAACTACAATTGTTTAATTCCATACACTTTAAAAATCTTTAGAACTCTATCTTACCGTTGCCACTTACTTTTGTTAAATATTACAATTCCATTTATCACAGACATGTACGCAATTAATTTTTACAGCATGTGAGAATTCCTAATAAACGGTCATTATTTGTAAGTTTTATTATATCTAATCAAAACAGCATATCGTTAGTTCCGATAAACAGGAATAAATAAGTAGGAATTGACTTTAATATGTGAAAAAAATTGTATCAACATCAAGTATCATCCACTACAAGTTTAAAAATGTATTTGAACTTGAGTGGATGAATAAAAGGTACTTTATTAACGATTGAAAATTTGAACAAGGTATAAGGAGAGTGTGAGCTAATAGTAGGAATTTAAAAAAATGGCAGGTTTTCGATATTTAATTCTTGATATTGTAAGGAATTTTCTCCTACCTCTTCGCGTTCCTTTGTGGTATAATTGCACTTCTGGCTAGCAACCAGAAGGTACAGAGTTCGAATCCCGGCGGCAGCGTGCTGATGAAATGAAATTATGCATAATTATCACTTTCTCTATCTAGAATAATTGTGCCACTTTTTAGTGAATTTTGAACTTTTAATTAATAAAGATGTTTCTAATGGCTTATATTATGTACTATGTTTTACAGAATAATCATTTGAGCGATACCTAACAGTTATTCTGATCTTCCTGAAACATACTGTAGAATGAGAGTGAATCTTTCTGAAATACACTATAGTGTAAGTCAATTATATATATATATAAATACTACAAAACATACATATATATAAATATATATTGAAAAGTAATGATGTAGTTTAATATGCTCGTTTACAGTGAATTTGCTTGTGAAGGTCCTAATCATTTAAAATCTCGAAGAAAGTCTCACCCTAAGGTAGTACAAGTGTTTACTTAAACAAAATGGAAAGCAATGAAAGAAACATAAAAATGTAAAATATTTAGGTGATATTGATTTCCCAAGTTCAACGCTTCAAACAGTATTTATCAAGGAAAAAGTGATTTGAAGCCTTGTAACTAGTTCATCATTGAGTTTTGAATGTAGGCTTTGTTTCTCTGAGACATTTGAGATAATGCGCGAAATATTCGAAATATTTTCTCAGTTTGGAGTTCATCTTTTATATATAAATATTTATATGTAATAATAAATGCAAGGAAAAGTCGGAGCAGCATCGATGCGTAATAGCTATATAGGATAGATGTAGATCCATATTGAAGAGAAAGAATTCTGATTGCGTAGTATGCTAATATGTTGAGTTAATAATATATAAGAAACTTGGAAGTCGAAGCGATTTCAGTTCCTTTTCTATTTTCCAGTTGACGTTTGTGGCCACAATCACTTGGCACTCTACTCATGCCTATTCCAGAACATTTACATTTTCGCTATTGTTGTGATAGAAAGGGAGCACAGTGAAATTTCATCCAAGCAGCACAGAGAGAGAAGTTGAAGTGTGTAGTTATCCGATATGGAAGCACACGAAAAGAAAGATTTTGGTTTGAGTTAAAGGTTTCAGTTTCCAATTATTACGTCATCAGCGCTGCGCAGGCCGTGCAAAATGGAATGATCTAGAAATGACGCAATCTAGAAAGTTATTACGATTTTTAGAACGAAGAGGATGGATTAAAGAGTTGCAGTTAGTTTAAGTTATAATTTTGATTCACATATTTTTTATCTTACACACATATATGTAAGAAAAATAAAGAATATGTAAAAGATTAAATTTGCAATATAAATTTCCCTTCTCAATTCTAAAAATAGTAACCTCTCTCTCTGTACTGCCTATTTCTAGAATAATCCATGCCATATAACTCTTACATATGACTCTTACATAATTTTGGTTATGTAAATGGAACTAAAACTCAAACAGCCAATAATAATTTTACAGAAGTATTAACTGTCCAATCAAAATACATTTTAAACCAAAACTAACTCAGTCTGAATTGGGATTTTTCCCTAAACGTAGTACACTTGGCTCACTACTCTTCGGCCTAGGTGCATTGCTGTCTGCTGCTTTCTTCTTGCTGCAAAGTTATCAAAAATGTAAACCTCTTGAAACAGGCACAAATAATGTGCCAAGTTGTTTGTGGCCGCAATATATTTACTGAAAATAAAATGAAGATGTAATCTGCCTCGACTGCCAAATTTCTTATTCAGTGTGAATCGGCATCTCAGCATGCTAGGAAATCAAAATTCCTGTTCGGCATTTGACTTCTAAATTTGTTTTTATTATTTCATATATATATACATATATATAACTTTCTTAATTTCACTCAGTTATTTTTAACGATAACTGAATGAAAATTTGGTAATATAATGTATTTCCCTTATCTGGCACGTGGTGCTGAGATCAAAAGTGCAGTAAGGAAACTGGGTAAAAGCAATGTCTTCGCGGGTCATAAGAGGAAAAGAAAAATTGGTGAGTCGTTATATAGTCAAAAAGACTACACCGAAGTTTAAATATTAGCGCATGAAATCACAAAAACTAAGAAGAAACCCAAAATTTTGGATACAGAAAATGGATTTAAAATGATATCACATACAATTTTACAGCACTTTGACGAAATGCCCTTTTTGATCTTCAGACCACTGGGAAATATATTGAGATAGACTGCCTAGTATTCGAAAGAAACTCCAATATTTGGCAATTCCTAGACCATGGCAGAAGAAGGCAGTAGTTTCTTTGTTATTCACAGCAGTTTCTTAAAAATGATATGCTATTACATAATATTTTTCCCGCTCAGAATGCATCAGACTCTAGTTTAAAATATTCGAACCAGCACAAGTAGGTAGTACAAAAATAACTATGCTATTTTTGAGAAAAATGTTTTTTAACATCTCGTTCAGCATAACACTTATTCAGCGACACATGTCTGATCACAAAACGTTCAGATTTCTCAAAATTGCCCAATTATAATAATATAATAAAAGTTAAATGAGTTACCTATAAAAGTTAATTTGATTGACAAAAATGTAATGCCTCCAATATAAATTTTTCTAAATATTTAATTTACATATATTCTTGTTCATGCACAAAAGAAGTAGAATCCACCCTTATTTTAAAGTTTCTCGTTCATTTATATTTATTTCTGGAAAGCAGTTTTCATGTAACGCAGTCTTGAATAGTTTTATAAATTAATGAAATCTTGAATAATGTTATAAATTAATCTTATAAATAAATAAAAAACGATTATTTAAACTAAAATAATTCGCAACAATTATGTCATCTATTGAAATCCCGAGATTAGCTTTACTTTACCGACAGCGATTAGGATTGTTAAGAAAGAACAAGAACAGTTTCCATGTAAGAATGGGGAAACAATTGGTACATTTTTAGTCCAAAGGGCATTAGCCCAGAAGGGCTATTAATTTTGTTTTGGCATTTTGTGTCGAAAATATTAAAAGACTGAATCACTTTTCAAATTGTTGCCACCAAATATTATCTCCTGTATTATATTTAAAGAAATTAAATATTGAAAAATCTGCATAAATGTATGTATGTTTCTCTCACTGTGATAAAACAACGGTACGTATAGCTATCAAAATTTGAATAAGGTACGTCTCCACCGAATATGGCGTGTGGAAGCCCAACAACAACAACCATATAGGCATTCCCTGCTCCACAAACTTAATTGCACTACAGGTCCTTCCCCCCGCAGAACCGAGGCCGAGGTTCAACCTCTTTCCCGGAACCTTGAGGGGTCGGCGCAACGCACCCAAATTGGGGCGTCACTGGTCGTCAATTTGCTACCCACCAGTCGCACGGGCGAGCCCGTCGCTGGGGGACATTACCCAGCAAACCCAGGGCGAACCCCGGGCTACTAGAACCGCCCAGCTCTAAGACGTGAACCCCGGGCTACTAGAACCACCCAGCTCTAAGACATGCCAGAACCCCGGGCCGGCCAATAAGTGACCTTTCCGGAGTCCCCAGAACCACCAGGTTCATAATTTGTATACCCCCGTGGCCGAGACTGCCTAGGTACAGATCCTAGCCAGTAGCTTCGCAGAGTTCTCTACGTCGACCCCCGGGGGGGTGTGGAAGCCCAAATTTGGAATTTGTTTTAGAATCTCTTTCATATTTTGTAAAGCAGTTATGATTTTTTGATTAAGAAACGTAATAATTTCAAAGCGAGCAGTGGCAACACTGTACGGGGAAAAACATTTTTATCTCCAGCGCGCTTGAATGTGTATCGGAAATTCTAAAGATATGGTCTTTTAAAATTATTTTGAGATATTGCTGTCGAATTGAATTTTATGGTTTACGTGCACACAAAATACTAAAAAAGACATCACTTTAGGCGTAATATAAAATTTAAGCTTTTAGAGTTTTTATATTATTTTTTTATTTAAAGAAATATTGCTTTTTAGCACCAAATGTAGAAAGGTATCTGTACACTCGTCGCTTTTTCTTTAACTCACTGTTGAAATAAAAGGATGTTGCTACCAAATGTTTTCGCCATGTATTATTTAAAAAAAATAATATAACGAATATAAACAGCTGTATAGTAGCACTTAACACTCTACCGAGAAATCTAAAGTTATGCTGTTTTAATTTAGGTTTCTGATGTTAGATTTTATGCGCCGTAAGTGCCAGAAGCACTTTACCAATCGGGGAGCTTTAATCTAGAGATGGTTAGAGCTACTGGCTACTGTATCATTTGTTGGGCTCAGGTTCACATCCCAAAGAAGGCATGGATGTTTTTAAATATATAGTAGTTCATTGAAAATACAAGAGCAACACAAGAAACAGGAAAGCACTCGAACTACAAGGTGAGCCGAAAATCTCTCGAACGGCTTGCTGTAGGGGAAGAATGGTGGCTGACCCTCGTATTCACCCCACGGGCTTCTTCTTGAAAACTGGGATGGAGCTGGACAAAATAATGCATGAGAAATTTCAATATTCTAATATCAGAAAACCTTTTCCTTCTTTTTTCAGGCCCTTAGAAAATTTTGAAACAACAATATGAAGTTACTTTTGAAATAGATAAACCAAATTCTCTTATTAAAAAGAATTCTTAAATTGTTCAATCTGCTAGACTCAGACCGTATGAAAGACCTTGTGACGTATTACGAAGCTCAAGGCTCATTTCAACGACAGACGCAATCTCGGGCTGCTTGCCATGATAAAATTCGTAGATTTGTTCTGATGAGATTAGACAAGTGAGATAAGCCACAACAACAAAAGGAGAGAACGTTAACGGAGAAAAAGATAATTATATATCATCTTACTGAGAAAACAGAACATGGATATCATGAACTGAGAAAAGATTTAAAAAAAATAAGAGCAACATTTAACCCTGTATCAGGAATTCTAACCGTACTCTGATTAAAACATTTATGATAATGATGTTGAATTTTATGTGGCGTAACCGCGATGTTTTATGTGGCATAAAAGTGATGTTTAAAAGTAAAATCAAAAATACAAAACAAAAATACGTAAGGAAGTCTGAGAGCAGATTAGTAAACTGCAAGCTCAGCGAGAGCATAAAATATCATAATGAACACTCTGGTGCACTGTTAATATCTGAATCTTTTCAGATTTTATTTATTTCTCTATCTCTCTGTTTTTTTAACATAGACTAGTGCTTATCAGCTAAATATTTCTGTAAACATCAACTTTGACCTTGCTGGCAGATTGCATAGCGCACAGAAGGTATATAAATCAAAAATAATTATTCAAAGTAAAATAATTCGCAACAGTTATGCCAGCCATGGAAATAGCCAGATTCAGTTTCTTATAGACTAATACCTTACTCACAGCGAGAGGGCTGTTAAGGAAGAAAAAGAACAGTTTCCAAGTACGAATCGAAGCTTGGCATTCAAATAACCTAATAGATGCACATGATATCCGATAAATCATTTAAGGTTCCGATTTTGACTATCATACATGTCGCTCTTTTCGCTACCAATGCCATATCTGACATGTTAACTACATACATACTTTAAATATCGTTATTTCATTTGTCAAAAAATTATCCTTATATAAAGAACACTTATAGTTTGAAATATGCTTTTTACTGTTATATTTAGTATACGGACATATAAACCTGAGAGTTTTGTTATGTAAAAGAAGAAACTACGTGGTTTGTTATCGAAAATTAGTTTACAGTATTAGTATTTATAAAAGCAGTTTATGTGCTTTTTCTTCATTCGTTTAAGCTATAAGCTAGCAAGATGTAATATAATGAATCCTCGACTATACAAGCTTTTTAAAGCGTTACTGGACGGGTGCAATTAAGTATTTGGTAATTTTAAGTTTCCAGAAATAAAGCAGAGGTATGACGAACAAAATTCCTCTAAACTGTTTTAGACTCCTTTACTCGATAATTTAATTTTTGAATACCAAATGTTTAAGATAACTCGGGATTATTATTTTTGTATACACTCATTCTCTGCACTGACATCTCTTTTTCCAATTTCATATCATTCAAATCGTTGTGATCAATCTGACCCAGCCATTGTGGCATCAACCTACATTTCCTCCGTGAATTGACGCAAAGACTAACGAACAGCTACAGAAATGTAAAGTGAAGTCATTTACTTAGCTGATACTAATACGATGACGTCTTTAAGTCTTGTATTCTTCTTTCATCAAATTACGAAACAGAAGAAAGCATTGCATTAAAGCAGTGGCAATGCCGAAACTCGTAGCTTCAAAAGCTGCTTAGATGCTTATATTTTGTGTGCTAATAATGTCTGGCTTCTGAATTCGATCATTTGTGAATTTATATATGAGCAATTCCACAAAAAATTGCGTAGCAGTACATTTGCTCTTATATAATGTGATAGTTTCTCAGTGAGGCAGTATATATTGCGGTAAGTACATTAAAAGTATGCATCTAATTATTGCAGATCGAGGACGCATGGATCTTGCAATAATTTAACCCTGTACGTTTAGATCAAGAAACTTTTATCAAGAATAAAGACGTATTCAACCAGCCATAACTGCAAATACATCGTTTTACACCTGTTCCAGAATTGAATATATCATCTTGATCATTGTTTTATCCATTGATCTACCATTTTACAGTTACTATATACTTGCTTTTGACTAAAATGAATTACTACTAGATATTTTTATTTGTATAACAGAAATGCAAATGACTATTATCTGATTTCAAACAATATGCTATAAGTGTATATCCAAAAAAAAGTATCGATGATTATCTGTATTACATAGTACGAGACGGAAAATGTAATGCAGAGAGCTCTGTTTTACACAAGAGCAGTCAATAGAGAAACAACTAATTTTCATTGGCATTTTCTCAGGTTTGCTGTAGATATAAAACTGCGTATTGAATCTAAGTTCATTAAATTTAGCTAATATAATTTCGGCAGCAAATCTGATCTATATCTAAAATTCTGTGTATCCTTTTCTATGTAAAAAATGCCTAAACGAAGCAGAAACGTTCATCGTGGAAATGTTATGTGTATTTAATTTGATATTACAAATAATTTAAATTTGGTATTAAATTTGGTATGTATGCTAAATAGTGTACTAAATTGATCTGTAAATATCACACACAAGAACTTGAATTACAATAATAATGATAATAGAAGAAAGAATTGTTTTTGTTATTTCTCGTTAAAAGAAGCTAAAAATATTCACCATCCTGGAAATAATTTTAACAAATTTCCTTAGAATAATGTTTCATTTTCTCTAAACTGCTCATATCTATACAATCCAATTTATTATTCACATTTTTTGTAATTCTTAACAGAAATTCAAATAACCACGTAATTTAATCTCTGTATTTTTCAAGAACTTTCTTCGATCTTTCTTCTTTAACATTCTTCAGGTACCGAAGCCATACGTTTCGAAGAAAATCTAGTTTGAAAGATGGTTATGAAAAGTATTCTTTTCTAAAGTTGCATCAAAAATAAACTTGTTTCGCTCTATTAGTTTTAGAGTTTTATCTAAAAAGTTCCCAACAAGAAACCTGGGTTACCCAAACTTGTAAAGTACATCTTAAAAGCCAATTTGGCATAAACAGCACGAACTAAAATGGGCCGTGAAATCCTAAGAGAATCCGAGACAAATTGCTTTCCCGAAATCTATTGTAAACTTTATAGCTATATTGCTGAAGATAAATAGACTTAGAACATAACGAAAAAATGTAACACAGTATTTTGCTTCATTGAAGATTGTTTACCACCTTTTTATGAGTTGCGTAATGTGTTTGAGAAGATTATTTTTGGTATATTGAAGTAAAATTGGGCTGTATTGTAAGCTGAGCAATCTCGTTTCTTAATCCTCTTGAGACTTTCTTATCTGTTTTGGGTAAAATGTGATTTAAGATCTTTCAGAAAGCCTATGATCTTTAATTATCATAATTTATGGTTCAGATTTCGGAACTGACGTTTGACACCTCTTGAAATTAGAGGGAATTTTCTACTTATCAAAAGATATCTCAGATTAATCATTTTTAGTGTTATTTTTCGACTAATATATGAAGAACTTTGATTAATGATGCTTATTTGCATATGGTTTCTTTTAAAATTCTTAAAAATATTAATGAGTTATTTTATCGAAGAAGGAAAATTTTAGGTCAGCTGTAGTATGTAAATTTAGCTATATTTTTATCATTCCTTCAACGAAGGAATCGAAGCTATGCCTAGGACGCGTAATTTAGATCTTCAACTAATGATTTGACAAAAGGAAGTCGTCTAGATAAAATGATAAATGACGATAGATAACTATTTAGATTTTCTAATTTGTCATGAGTAGTTTTATCAACTCCAATACATATAATTGCCAAATGACGTCATAGAGTCTCACCATCTTGGGAAGCGTACGTCAAATCGAGACTCTAGATGGATTCAGGCTACTTATCGCTATGTCCAGTTAAAAAACAGAGAACCATAAGTAAAGTTAGAAAACACAGAACTGTATTTCGGCTATTAATAAGGGCTTAAATAATTTAACAGAAGCTACTTCTTGTGCTTACAAAACCAGCCAGCATTTATGGTGTAACTAAAAAGTAATGAACTCAAAACTAAAAGTTAGTCAACGGCTACACAGAAATAAATAACGAGCAATTTTAGGTCAAAGCTATACAGACGTGACAAGAAATATCGGCAAGAACAATGCCGAAGGCAGACGGCTGTGACAGAAATGTTCAATATTAAACGTTTGATTAAAAAATTATTTAGTTTTACCCGTCTATATAAGAACTTTGCATTGTGAGTGAAAAAACATTCAGTGGCATGATGCTGATCGTTTTCTAAGTGTATAGCTAACGTCTTTACGTTGTAGAATCTCATCATCTTTGGTACCAGAAACGAAGTGAAAACTCTGAAAGACTCTTTGTCTGCTATCGCTATGTCTTGGAGTTTACAACGAAGACAGAAGGGTGTAAAAGACTCATTTATTAACTCAGATAAATTAACAGAAATAATAAGCATTTATGGCGTAAGTCAGAAATAACGGTTTGAAGTTATCTACGTAAACTGTAATTTAGCCCAAGAGGCTACACAGACAGAATGCGCAGAAGCTGGCTTAAACCTAATATCGGTGTGACAAGACTAGCAGCGAGAATAACGTAAACCCGCAGATAAACTGCTATGGAGAGATTCAGCTAGTAATATCGCCTACAGCAGGTGGAACATGCTCAGATTCAACATATATGAAATCCTTTAATGTTTCTATTTCATTTAAATACTATCTCTTTCTATCTTTTTTGAATACAAGGGAACTAAAAATTAGGATTCTGGGGGAAAAAGGAAAGGCAGAGTGACAATAAAAAATCTTAACATAAAATACCTAGTTAGATAATAAATAAATCCTCACAGCGTCTAATGTAATGTAATGTAACTTTGTATGCTAATAATTCACACAGACAGTAGTTAATGCACAGACTCGAAGATTTTAAGCGGATTGCACATTTGCCTTCTCAATAATGATGTCGTAAGATAGGTCAGGGGTTGGCAAATTCTGTACTCCTGAAAACCAATTTCAATTGCGTTTTCGGGCCATGGGATGCATAAAAGTGGTATCACATTTATGGGTGAAAAGAAAAGCATTACCTTAGGTTTCTAGACGCAATATTTTTATTATACTGGCACATAAATTTTCTGAGACGATTCGTTCCTTGGAGGTCAACAAATGTCAGGCAAAGTAGTGATTGGGAGACATAAATACGAGCATAATTTTGTAAAATTTCTAGAAGCAAAGTTTCCTTTGAAACATTTCCTTCGACAAAATGTTGACAGCAACTGTCACCCAATTCGATATCAGTTTTTTACCATTTCATATTTAACAAGCTTGTAAAATTTGGGTAAAATTTGGGGCTGTTCCTGTATTTCTCGTTTTTTCCTTAATGTTCTTATGGGATTCCTCCCGGTTTCAGCCATCATCGATGTAATCCATTTTCATTGATACCTTCTTTCTATTTCTTTGACGTCTTAGTGAAATTTCTCATCCATTTCTTCACTAAAGGCACCCATAAATTTAGAAAATTAGACCAGATCCGAATTGAGGAATTGAACCTTTAAACTCATGGAGCAGCCTAAATTTCTGTATAAGAATCGCGTTGAATGCAAATAAGTTAGAAGTAGTATTTAAGGAAGCTTCAATTTACTTCGTGAGAGAGAGCTAGGAATCCTGAGTAGCGCGAGTTTGACAGCTAAATCTCTTTGAAGGTTTTACGCTCTGTCGTATACTACATGCCTTTTGATATTCGCCGGCTAGTTTAATTAAGAGCCAATTACGTTAGATAATTGTGCTAGCTTCGGTTAAGTCTCTTAGTTAGTTATAATTTAGTTCTTATTTCTTATTCTGAGTTTAATGCCAAGTGGAGGCTTTAGCGCAAGCCCGAGAAAGGGGCCAACTGTTCATCTTATTCTGAGTGAAATAAAGTGTACTTAATCATTCTTGAGGCTACACTTTAGCTGTTTGAATTTAGCGATAAGTCGCTAATACGTTCACTGGGTTTCTCGAAGTTTACTTTAGCCAAAAAGAGTGAGGAACTCTACAGTGCAACACATTCTCAACGATTGATTTTTAACTTTCTTATCGCCCAGAAAATAGGTTACTATGTCTTCAAAGTCTCTCCAAGCTTCTTTTTCAGAAACTTCCATTTGCTTCTTAAAATTACTGTGTTTGAGACGTTTTCTAACGGGAGGACCAGTGAAGACACCCTCTCTTTTTTTTGCTGCTGATAAGGATAGAAATTTGTCACAGGTGTGTTAAAAACATTGGCCTTCTTTTGGTAAAGCTTTGGCAAATTGCTTCATCAAGCCTAACTTAATATGTAGAGATGAAAAGAAAAATGTTCGGATCTATGAAAGATTTTCGGAACACATCTTTGGTTTCTCTTTCTAATGCATGCCGCTTTGGCCAGTCTTTCTTTATCTAAGGAATTTCTCTATCTCTGTTATTTCATTCACACACACTCACATACACACACACGCAAAAAAAACGAAATCAGGGAAAATATGTGTATTCTTCTTGCTGTCCTAGAAGCATCTTGACGCGACGGCAGAGTAATTCCCGCTTACCTAGAGCAACCGCCAGGAGTCTCCGCTTTTCTCACCTGTCACCTGCTCTAGGAGCATGGATATTATTATGAAATCGCTACAATGATCGTCGTATTTTATTTTATGTAGGATTAATTCCAAATATTCATAACGTTTTTTAAGCGGACAGAATGTCAGATGGGTATTATGCATACGGACTCCCACTGTAATGTAGGACAACTCTGAGATTTCATTTGAAAGAATCTATGAAGTCTGCAGTAAGTAATTTCGTACGGAATGTAAACTAATTCAAATGTCTTCGTACATTAGTTTTCTGTGCAGAAGACAAAACCTCCTTCTTCTGAAAAATATGGAAAAATCGCAAAAGAACAAGTTCCTCTTAAAACTTTTAAAAGATTTACAGAAATAAATTCAAAATGCAATAAAATAGAGAATCATCGCAATTTTCAGTAAATATCTGAAGGTGTCAATGGCCACTCTCTTCCCTATCAGAACCCTCAACTGTTTTACTATAAGAATGTGTATTCTAAGCTAAAAAGATTATAAGAAACTATAACCAAAATGTTTTTATGTCTGTTTTAAAGTCTCATATTTTCCAATATTTTCACATTTTTACAATTTCAAATTTGCAATTTGCGAAATATCCTTAAGTGATGGTTAAGAATGAAAGCCGATTTCGGATTCAGTTCTGAATCAGCTATAGCAGAATTTAGAAAACACAGCCATTGCAAGCTTATATTATTAGAGATAGATGTGTAGAGGCATTAGGGTTTTTTAAACAGGAGAAGTAAAAAATTAGCAATTCCCTCACTCGAACCTCGGACCTCTCGAACACGCGCCGAGTGTGCTGGCGAAGGCATGCTAAGAAGGTGGGAGAAATAGCTTATATACTCCCCCTTTTCAAGGGCGACTGGAGATTAGGGGACCCATTCGTCAAATCTTGGTGATGGAGAATTATCATCCATCGCCTTTTTTAGTTCGGGCGCCATTGTAGAGACATTAGGTTATTTGTATGCTGGAAACGTGAAAAATGAGAAATACCCTCGCGGGAACTCAAAACTCAGACCTCTCAATTACGCCCCGAGTGTGCTCCGTTACACCACGAAGGAATGCTAAGAAGGCGGGAGAAATACCGTATAGATGCTGAGAAAATATATATCAGTTATTTCAAATAATCTTTGTGCAAATATTACGTTATTGCTTATGAGAGAGTACACAATTGGTAACCGCCTAATAGAAGGGATGCCTAAGTGGAGAACCTTTTAATGGAAACTTGCTAATATTGGTGTTACAAACGTCGTAACCCAACCACGCAACCATCCCGTTCGCCTGGGTTCAAAACCGAACTATCAGTATTCAGAGACCTTAACAACTCGGCCAGTAGTGGGGCTCTTTGTGAGAAAATAGCTGTAAGACAATCTGGAAAATTAAGCGCACACAAATTCGAAAATTCGCTTAATAACAAACCGAGCTAAAAGCTAACTATTTGGCAACAGTGATATTATTTATTAAGCGTAGATTACTGCTTATAATATTATAGCTCGGATGGAGCACATTTGAAAGTTTGCTTAATTTTATTACATAGAGCGTTCTGAGTTAAATATTTGATCTTCGTTTTTCTTATAATTACTGTATTATATTTTAGCCTTAAATATTTCAATTTAATATCTTAGCAGCTCGGATGGTAATGATTAAATGCTTTAATGTTTCTCATTTAACAACATTATTTTAGTTTTATTACCAAATACATATGAAAAACATGTAGAGACATTAGGTTATTACGAAGCAGGAGAGGTGAAAAATAAGCAACACCTTCGCCGGGAATCGAACCACGGACCTCTCGGTTCCGCGTCGAGCAGGCAGACCACTACACCCCGAAGACATGCGAAGAAGGCTGGAGAAATACCTTATAAACATAGACATCTCATGATTATTAATGAGAAAGAAAATATTTATTTAATGCTACTATATATTAAGTTAACCAGAAATCAATAAAGAAATGTTAGCGCCCTGTGATCGAGAGCAGGTATTTGTACGCAAGTATTTTTTAGATGAACCAAGTGATAAAAACCTTTGGTTATCTTTGTGTAAGATCAAGAGTTGAATGGAAAAAGAAATCATGTTAGCATATAATGTTGTAAGAAACTGATCACATCATTTGAATTTCAGCCACTAATATGAAATTTGGAGGTGGGGATAAATAAATAAAAACATTAATAAATAAAACAGAAGTAATCTCGATAAAGATGTTGAATTTAATTTAATAAAGTGCAAGGACTTTTCTTTCCATTGCAGGATAGCGTGATGATAAAATTCTTCCAAACAAAAGAAATATATTTCTTATATAAGTTATTTCAGTTCGCAAAGAACTAAAATAGAATGAGATCCTTCAAAAACATTTATCGAGGATACCTTAAAAAGAAAAACACAATGTTTTAAGAGATAATTGGAATATTGTTTCTAGTGTACGGGCTTGTAATGGATTGAACGTACACAGAACATTGCTAAATGAAACACTTTATACAGTTCTGGAGCTTTTCACAGCAGCACTCGTACAGCTTTTCTGAGTATCACAGAGTACAATCCGTAGTTACCCTTCAAACTACTAAGAACGTTAAATATGACGCAATGCAAAGCGAATATAAAGAGCAAATCTAACACAGAGATATCTCAATACTCCGAACTCCCGTTGAACTAAACTACAACTGAGGGCAGGATCTAGGATCATATCTATACCAGTAAGTTAATCTTAATACCATAGGCCATTAGTAAATAAACTTTTTGATAAAAGGTGTATTAAAATACGCTATACCCGAGGGCGAGTTCACAAACATGAGCGTACTCAGTAGATAGCAATTATTAGAGCAATAATCTTAGCATCAGGGGCAGTCGATAAGCAAACATCATCCGGGGCATCATTGGTCCAATTGAAGTTAAGAATTGTAACAGTAAATTACAATTAAAAACATCATAAAAGTCTTTAGAACGATAATAATTGTAAGTTTGAAGTTAAATCAGTCCTTAATCTTCTGTAACACAAAATGCAGGAAAAATAATTTTCGAGAGTATAAGGCATGGACATTACATGATGTGTGTTGGCCAATACCGATGGAGGGAAATTCTGAGACCACGAACTACGTTTTAACACAGTATGGGATTTAAAATAACAAAATCCTATTGTGCTAGCAAGCCGGCATCTATCATCAAATTATCGCTTCAAGAATCGTCATCGTTTCGTCCAAGCCCTTGGTGGCAGTTGTTGGACCGGTTTCTGCCCTCTTCGCTGCTGGGAGTTCAAGGGTGAAGGACGGGCTTCGACCTGTCTCTTCACCGACTGTCTCTTCACCTACGACCTCGTTTCATGATGCACGTTTAACTCTCCTGAAAAGTCCGATGATATGGTTCCTGATTTATAGAAAGCCAACTGTAGTTTTTTTTATTGAATATATTTATTCTATATGCAGTTTCTGGAAATTCATCCAGGATGGAATGACGTTTTTTAAGCAAGAATCATGAACGCTCTCATTGTGCAATATAAGGCTCATCAATTGTCTATCGCCACGTGGTGCACTGATCCAAATTAATTCACTGGTAGAAGCTTCAAAATCAGAAGAAATTTCTTAAGACAAGTTTATTGCTGCTCTACATATATCTTCGATTCCAGGTTTTTCGTGATTTATAGAAAGCGATGCAAATGGATAGTGCTCCAAGTGTATCGTTAAACGAATGGACGTTCTGAATTTATAGTAGGACCATAGTTATGATCTGATTATTTAATTTTCTTGTTTTATTTGTGTGAGCTCAGCAGTAAAATTTTTGATAGGAAAAATAAATAGAGTAAATTGTAGATGATTAACTTGTATTTTCTTCTTCAACTATCACAACGTCTGGGGTAAGTACTTTATTTTGCTATCCTCTGTAGGTCACATATTTTATCCCTATCATTCGGGTTATTGCGGAAACAACGTGATGTACTCTTAATCACATGTCTTAATCCTATACTGGGTAGTTGGATTTCTTCATTCTTATTCGCGGTTCATCGCTGATAAAATTAATATTCAAAATTTTGGTTATCACTTGTACACCAGAATAATTATAATTAATATTTCTCATAACTTACAGAAATTAACACAATCTTCATACGTAAGAAATTAAAATATATTTAAGTATTTTTACCACATATAAATATTTTTTACTACATATGGTGCCGTGACAAAAGAAATAACTTAAAATCATTTAGTTCAGGTTGAGAATTCAAATAAAATGTGTGACCTATAGTATGTTTGCTACACATATGATTTATATTGTTGAAAATTTATGATAAATGATGGGTAATATGCCATGAAAGAGTAATTCTATTTTGGATAATTCAAAAATTCGATTTCAAATGTATTGTTATATATATGGGAATATTTAGTGAAAGTTTTAAGATATTTGAATCAAAAGCTGATTTCAGTAATTTCATTGGATTGTGGTATGTAATGATAAAATAATGTTCAGAATTATTAGAATCCAGAAGTGTTAATGATCAGTGTACTTATATTGCATCACTAATTTGATATATGCATGGTTAAAGGTGCAGGAGATCCTAATTAAATACTAAATTATTAAAAAAAAATTACCTTAACTTTGCTATCTACTCTTATATGCATGTTTGGTAAATGTATATGTAAATTATCAGAGAGAGTGCTAAGTGTTTGTGTAAAATAATGTAGATCTCAATATCATTAAAATAGAAATAGCAGATTGTAAGGTAATGCAACATAAGTAACTATATTTCTTCATCCATGTCAAAGCTTAAAGGTAGATCTAACACTGGTATGGCAACTTCCCTAGCTTCTGCTCTGCCCACATTTAGTGGCAACTTATCTGAAAATGTAAATTTCTTTCTTGATCAAATAAATAGTGTTGCTAAATTAGAAAAATGGTCAGATGAAAAGAAAATAATCATTCTGAAAATAAACTGTAGGGATAAAGCTCTAGATTTCCTAATTAATGATCCAAGAGCAGCTAAGGAAAATAAATTTGAAAATTTAGAAAAATTATTAAAGAATAAATTTGCACGAGTTGAATCCTTTCAGGACATTCAACAGCAATTCTCAAACATTTCTCAAAAGTGTAACCAATCTGTCAGGGAATTAGCTGACGAGATAACTACAGCAGCGACAAAATACATAAATGAAGATTCGGTTGAGGATTCTAGTTTACATAAATTAAAAGAAAAAATAAAAACTACTTAATTCAAAACATCGAGGACCGCAAAACTCAAAAAATTCATTGTAGTAAATTATATAAAAGAGTAGCTCCAAGGTTCAATTTGATTAATTAAGAACATTTATTTCATCGAGCTTGTTTTTCTTGTTCACTAAGTATTGAAAAAAATAAAAATAAATAGAAGACATACACACATTTGTAAGTGTTAGGAATTTAGTGGATTTATTTC
>KK121261.1:728013-752009 GCA_000611955.2 Stegodyphus mimosarum | reverse complement strand
TACTGACCCTTCTTTTAAGCTGATCCGTCAGGACCAAGTCTTTGAGCGATTCAAAGTCTGTAATATCGAGGCTGTGTAGCCATTCTTCCAGATAATTCTTTAATTCGTAGGCAAAGTCTTTCCATAAGGTTCCAGGCTGTCTTTGGTGTGTGGTAAGTTTAATTCGAAATGATTCAGCATTTAATTTGAATCTTTGGAGCAGAATCATTTTGATGTATGAATAATCTTCTAATTTGTCCTTCGGTTCTCTTAAAATGATTTGTGAAATGTCTATAGGCAGAAGAGGTAGGAGATGAGTGATGTAATCTGTTTGTTTTATATTAACTTTCTCACATTGTCTTTCGAAAATTTGCAGGTAAGTTGTAATGTCAGAAGTTCCTGTAAATTTAGGGATTAGGTGTTGAATGTTTGTTTCAATAGCTGCATTTGAAGCAAAGGCGGCATAGTTAGCATTTGAGCTAGCAGCTGCCAGGTTTAATTTTAAACGTTCCAATTCTACCAAAAGTTCTTGTTCTTTTCTTTGGCGTATCTCTAGATCGTTGCTTTCACGTTCTTTTTGTTGTCTAGTTTCGATTAAAGTTTCTAGAAGATTCTTGGTAAAAGCTTCATCATAAGTGTCAGATTTGACGATAAGATCTTTAAGGTCTATCACTCGCATAGTATCGTTTACTGTGAAACCGAGCTCTGTGGCGAGAGTCTTTAAATCCTCTTTTCGCGCTTTGGCAAGATAAGCCATAATTATATGAGAGGTCAGGGGGGAGGGGAAAAGATGAAGTTGAATTTGTTGTTATTTCGATGTTATTCACAACACAGTTTTTATACTTACACTATTTTCAAATTAATAAATAAACGGTTTACCTTTAAAATGTATATACCACTATTAAACAGCATGTAAGCAATGTTATACATACATTTATATACCACTATTAAACAACATTTACAAACGCAAACAATGTTACTGGCAAAGTTATCACATCTAAATTTCAAAAATATCATAAAATACCCCTATAAATTCAATTTGTATCCAAAAAATGACATATAATAATTTGCTCAAATATTTGTATACTACTTAGCAAAACATAAATAAATGTCTTATCATAAACTTTTATTCAAACTGAATTCTTTGAACTGAAGTTTTAATCCTAACAAACCATTATGCCATAAACAACATTAATTCTTTTACCTTATTTAAAAGGTCATTCTATTTTATTCATAATAATTTTCTTTCATTTCAAGATATATATTTCAAAACATTCATTAACGGAAAGCAATATTTTCTTAAAGTACAGTATAAGCTCAAAAGTTCGTCGAAAGGAAATCAACAAGTACAATATTTTATTTTACCTTGAATAAACATGCATTGAATAGTAACAGCACTCACAGGAAACGAAAAAAAAATAATCAAAAGACGGGGCATAAACACAGCATAACTCATCTAGCTTGACATTCCGTGAGGGGGAAGAAAAAACATCTGCTGCTGTAAGTTAAATCGAAACTACTAAATTCTGATGAGCAAAGTCATTGAATATACTCGAAACTTTTATGATTTAAACATACATTTAGTTTGATAATCGTATCCACAAGTTAACTTAATATGCATATTAACATTTTAAAATAACAAATTAACAACAGTTCAAAAATAACCGTCTGGTTAAAGAAAGCCGTTTGCTTTCGTTTTATGCTTTTACGTAGTATCAATAAATCAGATTCCAGTAAGGAATTTATTTACATTTGTTTTAAGAAGCAGCTTGTAACAAATAATACAGGTAAAAGAATTTTAACTAAACATTAATTTAAAAGACACTTATCTTTTATTCCACTGAAAGTTGTTGACTCTGCAGTCCATGTGCGAGCAGCACGCCACGATACTTTATATGAACATTTAGTGTTGTAAACCAGCAATTGACTAGCAGTCGCCACCTGAAAAGAAAATGAGCCGATCTCCAGCAACCAAAAGTTAAATTCGGGAGTAAAGGCTTGTGAAAGCCAAACCGAAATTCTCAACGTTCTAATGCGCCATTTTGGGATCAAATTTCGTTGGGCGCCAGTTGTAGCCGTTCCTCAATAAACACGAACGCCGGCTAGCTTTAAAAGTATTTATTAACAGAGCACACAGGAACGGGTACAAGGAAATATACAGAAATATTAAACATATAACGGAACATTAAACATTGGAATTACAGACATCTACTATATGACAACCTAACGTGTTCGCGGCTGGAGGTCGACTGACTTAGATTGTTCGTCTTCGCCGCTCGGTGGCGTTCAATATAATTTGGTTACGGTTAAATAGTTCTGTTACACCACAAGATTAAAAATTTTTGATTGTATCAAATTTCATTCGCATCTTCTTAATAAATATAGACATATTTTTAAAAATTGTGCTCAAAATTTGGTTCCACACAAGTTACTCAGTGGATAACACAGCTGAATACTGGTAGTTTGATGTGGGTTCTGATCTTGGCGCACGGGTTGAGGTTCTGATCTTGGCGCACGGGTTGACTGCATGTCTATATTTGAGATTTTTCTCAGATGTAACGTGAATACGAGCCGAATTTTCTTAGAAATTTTCTTTCTGTCTAAGGGAAGGAATGTCTTCGCGGAAGACGTTCATTTTCTTAGATAGATAGCCTTCATGTGCTTTGCCATAATCAAATAATTCAGCTCTTTAATGTGTTTTCATTAAACGAATTTTTCAAATTCTACTGTAATTAGAAGTTTTTAATTTTATTTAAAGTTTCTTGTTCCTTTATTCTTTTTATTATTATTCTTATATGGATGATTCGGAAGATTCAGAAGCTTAGAAAAATTCGAGCAACTTTTTGGATTTGGATTCGAGAAAATTTAGGATTCGTCCTACCACTAGCAGAAAGTCTGCTTCTCCTTCTTATTATTTTTGCGTCGCTGGAATAAAATATTTTAAATTATTTCCAAGAACTTTTCCTTTGAGTCCACACCTTGGGTAACTACTTATCCCAAGAGCCCACCAATTGTTTTTTGTGAGAAAAACTGTGGAACTGAGACATTATCTAGTTTACAATATAAGAAATATTAAAATACGAAAGCGTACTTTCCATAGTCTACACGTCTCTCCCTCTAATATTTTTTGCTTTAGATTTAAAATGAAAAATTGAAGACCTTTCCTTTTGCTTTAGGCAGTGCTGTATTTTCTAATAGATCTAATTAATCTTACGGTTATAGCCAAATACTGAAACTTGGCCACTTAATTTTCTGGACAACATGAGCTAACGAAGCTCGAAATACTTCGTGAATCTCGCGAAGAAACCTTTTCCATCTAACTATATACCAGATGTTGAATATGTTACTAGATGTATTGTATTTAGTAATTTAAATGCGAATATTTTATACGAATAGTGAGTCATTACTTTTATCAATCTCATAAAACGTGAAAAAATGTGCAGCACTGTCACTGGGATTCGAACTCCGGACTTCTCAATTACACGTTGGACGTGCTACGCGGTTACACAAAGAAGACACACGGAAAGGAAGGGGACAATGCTTTATAGATGAGTTAAAATAACAAGACGAATAATGATTAAACCAATAAGAATCAGCATAGTACCTATAAATTTGCAGGACTAGTTTCGAAGGTTTAAATGTAAAACCTACTTCTTCAGCTGCAGAAGTGCAAATCACGAAAGAGAAACCATTGATAAGATAAAATAAGGCTATAAGAATGAGATAAAGGAGGTCAAGCAATTCGCGCCATCTATTGATGAAAAATGAAAATAGGTATGAAATAATTTTCTTAAAAGGTAAGGGCAAAGAGGAATCATTAACCAGAACTGAAAGATTTTTATAAACGTGAAACGCCTCTAGAGCATCTAATTTGTAAACGGATGATGTTTTTTGAATAATTTTGGTTGCAGAATAATGAAAAATGGGGTTTTCTGACAGTCAAACACAGAGTAGGCAGATAGTGCAGAGTGACGACATACTGAACAGGAGGCAGTTGAGGGATGGATCCCTGTGGTAGTTGATTCCATTCTTACAGTAAGGACTCCGGGATGGTTCTCGGTGGGGGGATGGCGAAATGAAATTGTCCTCCTGAGACCATACATGCTGTATAGGAAGATTCAGGAGATCTAGCTGGTCAATCCATGCCACGAATATCCTGACTTTCCGGGTAATCACCGACCATTTGACATCTATGTGGACGAGAGTTGTCATTCAGTAACAATACCCAAGAGCAACTGCGTTCCTGAAAGTCGAATATAAGGCTCTAAGATCTCTTCTCTATACTTCATAGTAGTTAGGGAGCCTTGGTCAAACGCATTCAGTAGTGTGAGGTTGTCCAACATTATGAGTGCCCAAAACGTTATACCTCCACCACCGTAATGATCCTTTTCTCTGATGAGGAAGGGATGGTATCGTGCTCCAGGCTTTCTCCTGTATCGCCGAGAATCAGTGTTCAGGGTGAATTTCGACTCATCTTTAAAAAGTACGGTGCTCCATTAAAGTCTTATTCAAAACGCGTGTTTCTGCACCATGCTAAACGTGCTCTCTTGTGTGCTGCAGCGTGTGGGATGCAAACAGCTGGTCTTCTGGTTTCATGAAGGCCCTCTTGTCCCTATTTCATGAAGCCTTCAGGCAGCTATAGATCGTAAAACTCGGATTCCAGTGGTTGTATACATCTCACGTGAGAGCTTAAACAGTAACAGTAGTAGACAGATAGATGTCTCAAAGTTAGATTACAGCAAATTTTTTATTTGTAAAAATGTGCAATATCACGAAACACAGAAAAAGAAGCATAATGAAATTATACGCCTATGCATTATAATTATTGCATTATTTAATTTTCTTCAGTTATAAAACTGTGGCGAATAGTTGAATCCTTGCTTGGTTAAAAATAAGGCTTTACACGAGCTGTAATAACAGTTCTCCTGTATAGCGAAAAATATGCACTTTTACATAAACTAGGCTTCTTAATGAGAATTAAAAATTAGGATTAATAGAGAACAAATATATCTTTATAATTAATAACTAGATTAGGGAGAAGAGTACGTCAGTTTGAAATTTAAATACAAGCAATATTCAGCCTGATATCAAACTTTTTGTATTTTGATGGAGAGTTTTCTATATAATCACTATAAATCGAAGACTAAATTTTTCTAATTTTTATAGCTAGTAATTAACTCTGTGTAATTAAAAAAATACCTATTATTTACGTCTCAGTAATACATGTGAATGTATTATTAAATATGTATTAGCATTTTATTAAACATATATTCGCATGTCCTTAAAATATTCATATATCAGAAGCTATGGGAGGTAAATTACATGCACTTGGATTTTACATTTGGATTCTTTATCTGTCTATGAAAGATAGAAGGAAAATGTTATGAGCTCTGAATACTGGTAATCTGGAATTCGGGTTCAAATCCAGGAGAACGTCAGGCTGCATGATTGTTTTTCGTGGTTTTCTGTATGTGTAATGTGAATATGAGTCAATTCCCTTTGGAAAATCTTCCACAAAGACGTCCCTTCCCTTAGGCAGATAACTGTTGTGTGCTTTGCCATATTCGAATAGTTTAAGGGCGGAGAACGAGAGTGTTGATATTCTGAATTGTCTTTTGTTTTTGTTAAATTTCTGTTTTTCCCCCTCCGAAAAAGTATGTCAAATAAAAATTTTGCTCCAAAATTTTAAATATGCTATTTAAATAATACATATGTACTTCTTCTTAATACATTTTAGCTCATAAGTTATAAAGGGAGTTTTTTCCGGGGGGTACTTACGTATTACCCTGTCGACCGGTGGGAGAAATTTCTGCTACGGTCGCGAGTCGCATATCGTTACTGTGGAATTCTAAAGCACACGGTCATCCATAGCTGGTGCTAAATCGCGCTACTTGGCCGGTCAACGGGATAATACGTACGTACCTTGTGTGTATGTGTGTGTGCGTGTGACTGTATGAAAATGAAGTATTTTTAAAAATTTAATTGCAATACACACTGTATAAAGAATTTTTACCCTCACAACCGCATACTTTTGTGGTGCTCTTGGAAAAACATCCAATTACCACTCAGTAGGTCCGGAGTTCGACTCCCGCCGAGAGAATTCTTGATTTTACATTCCCCCTTTCTTTTCTCAAAATTTGTAATCATTTGCATCTTCGTTCATTAGTCAAAATTTTTGCTCATTCTAAGACCTTATGCAACTAAGCCTAATATATTACGGAATTTAAATCTTATCATTTCAGTCAATACTGTTTTGAAAAACCTACGACTTCAGCTTGAAGTGAATTATGATCGTATTAAAAACAGAATTTCAAAAACTGCTGTAATGTGAACTCTCAGTTTATTACGGCTACATTCAGCAAGTATTTAGCATTAATTTAATCTGTATTAAATGCATTTTATTAAATTCAAAATCCTCCTCCCAAACACTGTTTTCCTTCCCCCTCCATCTCCCCAAGATTGGGAAGGCTAAGGACTAAATCTTCGGCGTTATGCCAGAACCACCAGTCTTCATTTTTTGTTCTTTGTCTCTTCAGAATGATAATTTTCGCAGGAAAAAGTGAATCATTTGTTACGAAAAAGGAAGCCAACAACGGGTTTCTGTGCTCAAAATTATCGTATTCGCATTCCTTTAGAGTAATTGCCGCTTAGCAGTGAAACGTCCTCCACAGCATTCATTATTTTACACATAATTCGGCCGTTTGTATGCTGAGCCGATTGCTGTTACGACAATCTGTTTGACACCAGCCTTACCAGCTAATAAAAAAGGCTCAGCTATAAATGTTTCAAAGCTTCTGCCCATTCAACCAGGTTATTATTTTCAGCCCGATTATTAAGCAACATGTACTAGACATAAGAGTTAGAAAAATACTGATATTGAAGTAGCTCTCTCTGTGCTAATGTAATTTCCTCTTCATTTTGGATTTCCCACCACCACCACCATTTCAGACAGGCCGTTAATTTAATCTATTGATAACTATTACAGATGTAAAGACTTGGAGGAATATTATTAGCAGGTTGTATGCTGAAAAAGAAAAAAAAATGTGTATATATATAGAGAGAGAGAGATGCATATGTTCTATTCAAAATATATATAGTAAAAAAATTTAGTTTTTATCTTTTATGTAGGACCTTTTTTCGTATCTAACTTTGTGTTTAAATGTTTTGATGTTTTTCATAAAGCCATTCTCCCTTTTTGCATTCTAGTGTTGCGCTTATTGTGCCTTAAGTGGCTGAATCTTAGCTCCATTCTTATTGGTGGTGCCATTTCTGTCTTTGATGTAGCGATTAATATAAAAAATGTGCTCATTAAGAAACATTTATTATAAATTCGGTATAAAAGTAACATATAAATTTTTAAATCTTATCTAATAATATCTCAAAATTTCCTTTTAAAAGCAGTAACAAAAAGTGTTGATCAGGAACTTGCATAATAATTCAGACATTCAAAAGTTTCGGTAAACAGTGTTTGTTGTCATAATTTTTTGTCTTAAATTAAAGTGCAACACATCATATAGTTATCGTATGAATTTGGAAATTATTACTTGTTAGGAAAAATATATTAACTGTTCAATATGTGAAATAAACATAGGAGAATACTTCAAATTAACTATAAGCTATGTTAAAAATTTAGTTATTCATCATTTTAAAGATAGGTAAACTATTCAAAATATAAAAAAAAATAAAAATAAAATCTTAAAGGTTTCAGATTTTAAATTTTTTTGCAAGGAGCGTTTTTAAACGTTTGGTGTGTTACCTTTATTTATTAAATATCATGTTCTTCGCTTTTAAACCATAAAATTCAGTTCAACAGCAATATCGCAAAATAATTTTAAATGAGCATATCTTTAGAATTTCCGATACACAGTTCCGCGCGCTGGAGATAAAAAGGGTTTTTTTTCATAGAGTGATGCCATTGCTCGCTTTTAAATCGTTGAGTTTGTTCATCAAAAATTCGTTTAAGTTTTATAAAATATGAAACAGATAATAAAACTTCCAAATTTTGGGCTTCCAGATACGCATATTCGGGTGGAAATGTACGTTATTCAAAATTGGATGGCTCTAGGTACCGTTGCTTTATCACATTTAGAGAAATATACACACATTTATGCAGATTCTTCATTATTTAATTTCTTTCAATATAATACAAGGCGATAACTTTTGGTGGCAACAATTTGAAAAGTGATACAGCCGTTTATGGTGATTCAACGCAAAATCGCAAAACGAAAACGATAGTCCTTCAGGGACAAAGCCCCTTTGGACAAAAAATATTATTGTGGTATTCTGTATCTGTTAATCTCAGAACTTACGTCTTATCATAAGAAGAAACATAAATATTGGTTGACGCACATCTACCATCAGTTTATGAAGAACGGTATTCTAAACAGATGCTATTTATTTTAAACGATTTTTAGTAGCTTTTAACGAAGACTTCTCAGTTCTTCGTTAGTTCTAAGATATATCTTTTAATCTGTGTTTTTAAGATGTATCTTAAAGTTTGTGCAAAAATATAATATTGTCAACGAATCCTTCTACGAAAATAGATTATAAACGATTCTGAACGATGAAGGACTGCAAATTTTAATCTATTTAAAACCCTGTGATTTCATTTTTGAGGAATTTATCAGAGAGGTGGTTTGTATCAGTTTGTTACAGATATTAGCGAACTAGAGGTATTTCTAGAAGATAATCGCGACATTTTAAAATGAACATTGTTGCAAATGAATTACCATTTGCAAATTGTTGGGAATAACTTATTGGAATGTGTGTAAAATTCGATGAATTTGTCTCAAATACGAAAATTACACGTTGTGCATTCATATCGTTAATGTTAAATGTTTTGTGGTTTAAAATTTGTGGTTTGTGGTTCAAAAATTCAAAATTGGTTACACTTCCTTTTGGACATCTTTTGTTTTAGGCTTACCACTGACTGCGTGAATAAGACTACTGAGCACTGGTAATTCTACTCGGGTTCAAATCCAGGGAACGGGAACCTGGACGACGCGTAACCGAACCACGAACCTCTCGGTTACGCGTCGAGCATGCAGACAACTACACCACGAAGGCATGCGAAGAAGGCGGGGGAAATCCCTTATACCTTTAGGCTGTTAGAATGTGTTTCTTAGCCTTAATAAATCACTTAATCTAATTTTCCATATTATTTTCTATATTAAGCAATATTTTTGTATTTCCCAATATGCACACCTTTTTATCCATTTTTCTTTTTTATGCATTTCGTATTTTGCAGTAGTATTACCCGTTGTTTTTAGTTGCTTTTCGTTTCAGATCCAATCGTATAGAGCATTTTGTTTTTTAACTGAAGTCTCTTAATTTTTCTGCAACATTTCTACACTGGTATTTATTGGCTTTTCATCCATTTTATAAACGTAGTTTTGAATTGCAATAATTTTGTATTCATAATAATGCTGTTTCTGCAGTTTAATTCTGAGAGTTTGTAATTGCAGTTTAGTACATTTAAACATATTTTTGCCGCTCAAACAGGATAATGGTTAGTTACTCTGATTAAGGTACAAAAGGGCCCAGGTTAAAATCCCGGAGAAGCATAGATGTTTGTGAATGTATGGTGTCTTTGCGGCATGGTGGCGCTCTAAATATATGGCGAATCGAAAGTCCCCTCGTGTAGATTGGTGGCAGGGAAGAGGGTAGGAAGCCCCTCGGATCCACCCCCGGAGCTCTCTCCGTCAAAAATAAGGTGAAGCTGGGTAAAATCGTAGTGCCCAAGCTGGCAATATCACGCCCAAGACTTTAACAAGGCCAATAACAGGCGTAATCTTGTACTCCTTGTCGCGATGAATTTCGTAGTCTTGTTCTAATCTCAGATAAGCGAGATTAGCCCCAATAACAACTCGACAAACATATTTGCAAGTAGTAATCCAGTTCTTTAGAAATCAGCTTTACAAACAACTTCGGCTCTCTCTCTCTCTCTGCTTCTCTCCTGCTTCGGCTCTCTCTCTGATTTGAAGTTAATTATTCGTAAAACATTATATTTTGCAAATTACAAAATTAATTCCTAGAATTAATCTAACTTTTCACGTCCTTTTCATCAATTTGACTTCTTATCGGTCAACTTTACAGACAGTTTCAATTTGCACAGTGTTTTTATAATTTATTCTCAAATTAATTTCCATAGTGTTATCTGTGAAAACCACATTCCAGACTGGTGCACCATTATTTATTTAGAATTGGGTTTTAATACTGCAGCTTTCAGTTCACAGAATGTGTCAAAATTTTGCTGCACAATTTAACTGTTTCTGTAATGCATAAAATTCTCTAATTTAGCGTAGTTTAATTTCTAATTTTTTTCTTATTTCTTCCTAATTTTATCTGTTTTATCAGCTTTGAGATACAGCCAGTTTTTGATCACACGTCACACTCGAGTATGCGCTAAAAGCAGAAATCTATTAATAAGGTGGAATTCATTTGAAACAGAATCCAATTGTTCTAAATTCATCCACTTATCTTCCGATGACATTACAATTCCGATCACTATAACAAACTTTTACTTGTTCTTTTCCATATTGGAATTAAATTGCTGGTTATTATTCTGCTTCATTTTAGGATTACTCATAATAATAAAGCTTTTGTGTTCAACAAATTGTACACTTACGTAGGAAGCTCAATAAAGAATTTCATATTAAAATTATCTTGGAGGGGGAAAAAAGTCAATTCTGTTAAATGAGCACTTTTCTTTTGTGCTGTATCCATCTGCTAATGAAGAACTGGAACAAAAGATTGATATTCCAATATTATATAATAGATTTAATCTCATTCCATGTTAAACTTCTTTTAGAAAACTTTTGACTCATTCAATAAAGTTACTTCTAAATGAAAAGGTCATCATATGGTTGATCTATACGTATGACCTTCTTTCAATTAACTGACTGGGGTTTTTTGTAGTTCTTTTTTTTTAATTATTTTATTTTTTAAGAATACTTTTTTCCTTGCAGATACGCTTGTTTGACTGAAAAATGAATTCTTACAATAAATGATTAAATGCAGTGCTAATCTTCTTTTGTATTCCATTTCAATCTGAAAGCAAAAGTAGTCTATAGAGAAACTGATATAATTAGAACGGAAAATTTATTTTTGGTGTTTTAACTGCCACAGAAGTTTTGACCGTTATTGAAAAAAAGCTTCCCTGCAATTACATAATTGGAACATATACTTTTTTTGTATGAAACGAAGATTCTTGATTTTTTTCAAATATTGACGATGTCATTAGGAATATGGTTTGCATGTAAAGTGGAAAAGATGTCCTAATTTTGTAACGACCGAAGACGAGAAATGGAATAATTCAAAGTACGTGGAAGGAATTTTTGTTCATTTAGATTAGTAAGTAACTATTTAAAGATTATTTATTATAAATCCGAGTGTAAGACAGATGGGAAACTATAAATTACGCAACAGGGAACATTAATAACTTGGTGTAAAAGGGCTGTAAATTAGACAATAATTAAAGTAACTTGCAATACATGAATAGAGCAGATAAGAAAACACTAATCCAACAATTTATTCACTCAGAATGAATAAATTTGTGCAATTTGGTACGTAGCTATAATTAATTGCTATGAATGTTACTTTGCTTCGGGAAATTCGATGATAATTGATCCGAACTATGTAAAATATCCGAATTAATTGGAACGGATTGATTATTTAGATTGCGGCAAAGCATACAAGAGCTATCTGCCTTAGGGAAAGGATGTTTTTGCAGAGGAAAAGAAAACGTCGCCTCGTTATAAGAGAAATTGGCTCTGAACTAATAGAACCACATCCCATCCGGACATTAAAAAAGCATATTGTCGAGATGTCCTCTACTGAGTTTGGGACATTCGGCACCTCGAATCTTGCGAATCATTAAAAAGATTCGAGATTCGAAATCCTTATCTTCGCAATAATCGTCTTCCCTCCATACTTGTTCTGATTTTAAAATATTCGGGAAAAAAAATTCAATTACTCAAAAATTATTTGTGAAATTACTTTTAAAGGTATTTTCCCCGCCTTCTTGGCATGCCTTCGTGGTGTAGTGGTCAGCACTCTCGACGTGTCTTCGAGAGGTGCGTGGTTCGAGTGCCGGTGAAAGCATTGCTCATTTCTTCAGTTTCCTGACATTGTGAAAAAAAAAAAACTAACAAATCTAAAGTGGCACCTGAACTAAAAGGTGGCGAATGATCATTCTTCACCACCAAGATTTGGCGACTGGGTCTTCTAATTGCCAGTCGTCCTTTAAAGGGGAGAGGATATAAGGTATTTCTCCCGCCTTCAGCGCGTGTCTTCGTGCTGTTAGAGATCAGCCCACTCAGCACGTATTCGAGAAATCCTCGGTTCGAGTCCCGGCGAGGGCACTGCTCATTTTTCATCTGTCCTGCTTTCAAAAAATCCTAATGTCTCTACAACTTTATGAATATGAATCTTGGGGTTCAAGAATTTTAATTACGCACTTCACTTCCCAAATCTGATTTGTATCTGTTTGATGAATGTAAGCATACTTCAGAAACCTGTTTTCTCAGATTTGTTTTTTGTCATCGAACTCACATGTTAAATTTTGCTTTCATTAAAAACTTTTAATGTTAAGTAAAAGCTTATCATCATCATCATCGTCATTATTATTATTATTATATAAGGGATTCGAGAATCTTTTAATATTTGGATTTGTCCACCGCTATTTTTTACCGTAGATGGTTTATGTAATGAATAATACTTTGATATAATGTAGAAAATTTTTTTTCTTTATTTTAATACTTTTTACTTCGTCAAAGATTACAGATGAAGAATTTCAACGTAAAATTCAGCACAAATAAGCCTGAAACTTTTATTAGTGCAGTTTTATTGGAATTCATTTTAGCTCTATCAAAAGCGTTGATGAAATAGGACTGAGTTCTAAAGAAACTGTGAGGTATTTTCACCCTCCTTTCTGCATGCTTTCCTGGTGTAACGGTAGCACACTCGGCGCGTATTCGAGAGGTCCAGGTTCGAGTCCTGGCGAAGGCACTGCGCATATTTCACGTCTCTTGCTTCAAAAATAACCTAATAACTCTGCAAAGCTACAGCCATTTCGTGCTGTAACAGACCTCCTTCTAATTACAGCCAGTGATATGAACACATTTTTACTTCCTGAATAATTGTTTTCTTTCTTTAATAAATGCAGAACCTTCATATGGTGTTAACTTAATGAAATAATACCATACCAATTTTTTCCCTAGCATTTGGCTTTGTCATTTTGCACAGCTCATACTAGGTGTAAGATTTTGTGTTCTGTTTCTTTAACTTCTGCCAATTAATGCTGAACCTAAAAAACCTATCGTAATTCCTTAGCTTGAGATATTAAACTGAATACTGGGTGTCGAGATTAGATTCAAATTTCTTTTTGATCTCATGGTCTTCACATTTAAAATTTTTGAATATTTTTTTGACTTTTTGAAACTTTTAAACCTCTTAGAGCTGTTAAGCTAAAATCTGAAGTTTCGAGACTGCAATATTTGCTTAAACATTTGGGAAAACTGCTCTAAAATGTGTTGAATGATAAAGTCACTTCTTAAAGATATCGGAAATCATTATCGAGTGAGATGCACTTAACACAAAATAAATTTTAAGTACAAAACATGCAATGCAAAAATCTGCAACATCCGTAAGACTCACGAGATCAGATTTCCGCCATAAATATTCATTTCTGCCTCTTCACGCATTTCCTACAAAACCGAAAACTTCCCATCCTTCAATATTATCTGCTATTTATCAATATTTCCTGCCGATTATATTTTCTTTATCAGATTTTTGTTTTATTTTTCCTAGGCGAAGACGAAATGAAGTATGGAAGAGGAGGCGGATGAAAAAATCCTACTCGAAGATTGTCCAAGGAACCAAGAAAGGCACGGTAAGCTGCGAGAAATTTAACTTGCCGGAAACCCCTCAGGCCAGGAAGACCCTCGTTTCAAATCTCGCCCCCCTCTTCTCCCTCCTTCTAATTAGACAAGTTCTCGGATGGCGTTAAAGCAGCTCTAATAAAGTGGATTAGCGAATATAATAGAGTGTAATTCTCGCGTGAGTCAGCTCTCCCGAGCTAAGAAAGTGATTAAATGCTTTTTAATAGCAAATAAGCAGACTTGACAAGACCTTCATAGAGCGTAAATGGTCGCAAGGACGCTTTGTCTTTCGAACTTTAATAGGCTGCGGAATCAATAAATTTCTCTCTTTCCATGTGGAGGAAATAAAATAGTTTGAAATGCCTTTAATATGATAAATCATAGGTACGTATAGAATGGTCCAGCAACTAAATCTGCCCTTGTATGTGTTTTCTTCAACTTTCATTGAGTAAAGGTTTGCTTTTGCTGAAAGTGCCGCCACAGCATATGTTTTATTATTAGGTAATTTAGTAATCTTGAAATAAATAAATATATAAAAGCCTAAAGCTGTTCATTTTAAATCTGATATTTATACACCTAATATACGAAAAGGATGTTCAAATAATCGGACCTAATGAACCTTGAAAATGATTCGAGATTAAGAAACTTGAATCCTTTCCCTTTCTTTTGTTTCGAATCTTCGGATACTAAAGTATCAACTGCGCGGAATTTAATTGGGGATGGGGGGGGGTATCCATATGCCAACTTCCCGACGCTAACAAACAATAGTCAACATTTCCACTCCTTACCTTAATACACGAATGGTGGTTGGTTTGGTTTGGTTTATTTAATTATGCAAAACACTCGAGTGCTATCCGTTTAAGTGGAAGGATGCCTTCTTGGAGGACATTCTAAGGGAAACTGGCTCATATATACGACACTAAGGGAACGAACAGACACACGAGCGGAGAAAGGAGACAAGTACAGAACAAAGAAAAAACCAGGAATTGGCCAGTTTTGCTTTCCCTTTCCCCTCTGTATAAGAATTTGAATTCCAAGAACATGGTTGCTTCAGAAAGTCCTTATAAATGAGACATTTGAGACTATCAGTCTCCGCTTTCGTTTTCCAGATATTGTGAAATTGTGCACACAAAGCAAGTATTAAATAAAAATCTGATATGCGCTAAAGTAAAAATAAATTTATTTTACATTCATATTATAGTTTTTTAAAGCTTAGACAAATAATGAAGTCACAGTTGCTCCAAAGGAATTCAAAAATTTCCAAATCGTAGCTTTTAGCTGCCAATATATATCTGTCAATTGTGACATACGTGAAACAATGACATACATAAAATTTATGGTAGTTAATCTATCAGATATCGGAATTGAGAGAGGATACTAATATTAATTTGTAGCACATCTTAAATTAGTTTTCTTGTTTAGATAAACATTAGCAAATCTTCTTAGATAGTAGAGTGGGTTTAACTAAGAAATTTACCATTTTCGGGAAAAAAATTCTAATTTAACTTTGAAAATTCTCTTTTTTAAATCTAAAAATTCGGTTTGTAAAGCTGTTCTAAATTCACGGCAATAATATTACAATATATGTCTTACTAGTCTTTCCATTTTTATTCATTGATAGGTATTTTAAAGTTATTTAATTGTCTTACCAGTTTCATATTTTAATATTAGAAACGTTTAAACATTTATTTTATTTTGCGTTTACTCTAACCGATATATTTTGGCATACATTTAATTTATAATACACATTTAAATGATAGTAATTGATAATTATCATCATATGCAGCATTTTCGTAATTAATGAAAAAATTTTAAACTCTCGTGTATTCATACCTTGGAATTTTTTTATTTCCTCTTCATCCATTTCTTTGTATGTCCACTTCATATATTTGTTTTTATTGTATATATTGTATTGTATTCAAATTTTCATCCATGCAGAATTTTGATATTGTTGTATTATTCTTGCCAATTTATATTTAAGTGGTAATTTTCATAAACCTTTGCATCATAGTTCTAGTTAATGGAAGATGTTTCTAGCGTCTTGGTACACATTAATCTTCAGTATGTAGCTTATTTTGCAATCTAGTTTCAGGCTTCAATGAAATTATTTGTAAAGTAAGATGGCTGCTAAATCATGCTAAATTAAAATGCGGCAATTCTTTGTACATTTCTAGGATAATGGAACAGAGATTGATGGAAATTAGCGTAATAATAGTAATAATAAAAACATTTATATTCTTTAGTAGAATAACTCTCTTCTTTGAAGAAGAACCCCGTATGAGTCTCCCTGAAAATGCAACTGTAACATCAATGTTAAACTAAAGGCTGAATTTCGCCTGATTTGAAGTATTTGGATGTTATTTAAAATTTTATAGATCACGATTAAGATATACTAAATTCTACTTGGTTTAAACTTTTACGCTTTTTGAAATTTAATTGGAAATATGTAATACCAATCAATATATATATGCATAATTTTTCTTTGGGATATTACTTCCACTATCTGTCTGGAAGTAAATTAAAATAATCTTGCAGCATTTCAGCCGAATGTTTATGAAACTTTTTTTTTTCATTTCCAAACCCAGGAGAACCATCTATTACACAATAACGTTAAAAATATCGCCAGAGCGAAATGAGAAAATGGAATATCAAACGTTAATAGCGTCACATTAAATATCGGCTTAGAATGAATAAGAGGATTAATGATTAAATATATCCGGAAATACGCAGAACGATATAGTCTTTAATGTTTATGAGGAGAAGGAGCAGAACTAGAATGTGCGGTACATCCTGCTTCTAGGAATGACGCCACAGCTCGTAATGAAAAGAAGAACAGGAAGAGGAATAATTCGGTTCGGATAATTCAGGTAGGTTCAGTAAAGGAGATTAAATTACGCCGCGTTTGATTGCTGTAATTAATCCTTTGTCAAACGTATTCCTTAGAATAGATTGGGAGTGGGAACATTGTCGGGATAGTGGAACAGAAATGGAAAGACAAGTGCTTGTCGGAAGAATACTGGGATGGAATCTATCAAGGAGCCGACAAGATGTTCACGGATTAAGCTGAATGTGCTTTTTTCTTCTCCAGTAGAAATTCTTAAGCATTCTTTATAATTCTGAAAGTTACGGAAGATCGTATGGAATAAAAGTGTACGTAAATTGAAAGGAAATAAAACTGTGCAGGGAGGAATGCTTAGGAAATGGGCAAAAGTGGGTGAAAAAGGAAATAAAAATTATACTGATCTAACAGGTATAATCACTTAAAACTATACCTTAAAACTTCATCCATTCTAAGTACAACTGGACTTCAAACTACAGTGTAGAGAAGTCGAAGTGAATATTTTCCTCTGACAACGAAACGTATTAAAAAATAATTATAGCATTTTTGGGTAAGAAAATTCTTTAACTCGATTGTTCGAAATATTCTACAGGTAAACCTTTTTTTATGGAATGATTTTTAATTTTATTCGTTTCATTTCATATAAACTGGGGTTTTTATGTTCTTTAAAAAAACGAAGAACATGACACAGACTTCCTTCGTGGAGGCATATAACTTCTTTTGGGTAAACTGACGCTGGATTTCTTGTCCTCAATATATAACGGCTGTCTACAGAAATTATATGCGACGATTGACCAGTTGTCGCTTAGTACTCCTTACTATTCATACGCAAAATAAGATCCGAACTTGAAGTCTATCTAACTTAAATTTTATTAGACGCGACCTGTGGGTACTACAGCTAAAATGGAGACAAAACAAATATTTTTGTTTAAATTTTCTATTCAATTTCGTTAGTTAAAGCAAAAAGAAATTTTTAATTATTTATTGAATTACTTAATTACTGAATTATTTCTTACACTGAAAAAAAGCTCGAATCATAATACTTCTTTTATGCACTTAAAAGCACTTTGAAAATTTAGAATGAAAAAAATTATCATGATTGTATAGAATATAATAGCTTTCGTCAGGACGATATAAGATGTAAAAAGAAAACGGCATTTTCTAATATACAGAAAACATTTCAGTCACTGAAAATGGATGCTTGGTTTTCTGTGATTTATTTTAATATTTTATTAACTGTATTTATGATATCTAGAAAGCTTATGTCATATTTTACAGTAGCTGCAATAATGATTAAATTCGTATAAACTAAAATTTCGAGTAAGACTCTTTTTTTGGGGGGGGGACGGTCCTTAAAAAACAATAAACTAAAAACGTAAAGTATGTTAAAGCTTGAAAATCTGCTTAAAACTATTAAAATTTTTAGACCTACTAAAAACAAGCTTATAAAACTTGAATCAAAATTTAAAGCTTATTTTAAAATAGTGTGTTATTTTCCCATAATGATTATTATATTAATTATACTAGGCAACTGAAAATAGTAATATTAAAGACATAACTAATTGCAAATCAGTGTACAGAAATATGCATTAAGAAAAAAGCATAGAAAAAAAATTACAAACAAATTACCAGGACCAGCCAGATGATTTCAGTGTTTAAACTCATGTTATTGTCTAACATAGGTAACGAAATTTCATACATCTGATCATTATAACAGAAATAAGATGCAACTTAATGAAGGACTGATATTTGTCATTCTGAAGAACTGTGCTTGATGTAATGCAATTTAGTTAAACAAGTCTAATAAAACATGACCGTCATTTTAAATTAAAATCACGATTAATTAATTAAATGTAAGTCGCAGCTACGAGTGCGACTCTTAAATTAGTAATTGTTTCCCTCTAAATCTCTCTTTTGTTGAGATTAAATGTTTTCTGTTTACAAGATGCGTTCCCTGTTTTGCATATCCCGAATCAAAGTGTTCTGAATTGAAAAAAGAACACTAATACTGTAAAATTAAGCGTTAATTAAGAATGCTCATTCTTCATCGCTGTATACCAAGGACTGTCTTGCGAAAAGGATTGATGGTCATTAAAGTGAATCATTAATTAATTAATCATTAGGTAATGGCTCATTATTCCATCATATATTCATTACTTTCAAAGTTTTATGCTTGATTGCTGGAATGCATATATCATGAATTCTAACAAATTCTAACAACTGAGTATTTTGATTCAGTGGTAGAAACTTTTCAGCAAAATAAGAAATTTTATCAATTCTAAAATTCTCTTAAATTTCGAGTAGCAGTTCTTTTTAGAACTTAGACGCCTAAAATGGTTAGTTACTCTGACTGTCGTACCGAAGAGCACAGGCTCGAATCCCGCAAAAGGCATGGATGTAAATTGCCTGTCCCTTCATAGGAGGCAACGGTGATCCACTCATTAGTTGCCTCATAATAAGGTGGTCACAGCTTCCGGCTTTAGAAGTAGCCACTGCCTATAACGGTTTGCTGGCCATTGGGGGGGGGTGAGTTTTTGAAGAATTACTTTATTTGATTGCTTTATGTTTGAAATCTGATTTGATTTAAATTTAATTCCATAAAAAAACTTCAATATCCTATCAGAAACTTTAATTATTCATAGATTTTTGTTTTAATTTGGTAACTGACTGAGTCTTTATAAAAGTGCCTTTGCGCAAATGGCAGTGTTTTATATTATGTTCAGGTCATATGAGACTGCTAAAATTAAAAATTTTCAGTCAGATTTAGGAAATCTAATGATATGAATGAAGCAATTTGTATCTCAAAATCATTGGTTTGGTATGGATGCCATATAAAATTGATGAAAACGGTTTCATTGCAATAAAAAATATTTCAAATTTAAAACTTCATTACAAGCTAAAAGTATATTTTTGGAATAATGATATTTTACTTTCCTTAGTTTTAACACAGTAGCTACAAATTTTAATTATGCTAAGAGTTTGTACAAAAATTCGAAGAGCAAAACGAATTTTTTACGACAACGAAATGAGGAAAATTAAATGAAATGTTTTTTTTCTGTTTGTATTTTACAGTCATTTCTATATTCTATATCTGTTTGTTTTCATTTGCCTTTTTCATGTGTATATCTTCATTATTTAGTAATTAAAAATCAAATATTAATCGTTGGTTTCTAAAATACAATGACAAAAAAAAAGTAAATTCAGATCGAATTTCAGAAGGATTTTGAATGTCTATTTCATTGGTCTATATGTAATACAAATGTACATGTAATCTACTGCATTATGGTATGTGTAGTTTTGGGAAATGCCCTTCTGTCGCCTTTAAACACAAATCTCTTTTTAAGAAAGTCTTTCCACTTTTTAACAGTTCTCTCTTCTTCTTCTTCACTGTGTATAGCGGCCTTGATTAGTAGTGTAATGTGAAATTTAGCTTGAAATTTTTCTTGACAAATTATGAAAGAAGTGTACTCTCCGTGTGACTTTATGACAAAAGCTCTTTACTTGGGGAAAAATAATCGATATGACTTTCAAGTTAGAAAGACATAAATTTAAAAGCAGCGATTTTAAAAGTAGATACATAAATTTAAAAGCAAAAATTTTAAAATATGAAGTTTTGCATTTCAAAGAGTTCGGTTTAATACCCTTCCAAATGACTCACTTTCTTCGAATGGAAGTTGTTTTTAGTCATATAATTTTGGTAATCTTTTCAATTTTTTTTTATTTTATGAACCAGATTTTTTTCTTAAGAAATCTTAGTAATATATATTATAAATAACTTAGTAATTATGATTTCCTTTGTGGAGATTTCGTTGTTTAGAAAAAAAAATTCTACTTCAAATTACGGATTCTGTCTTTGTAACTTAGACTAATCATATCATCCCATTAGTAATAAAAATTTAACTAATTAAGAACTTAGTAATATAAATTGAATTAGGAAAATTTCAAATGTAAAAAACTTAAACGAAAACAAATGCTAGGAGAAATCCATTTTTGCAATGTGATAGTTTGGATAGTTTGTTTTTATCTCTAAAGACTGTGATTTCAAACGTGATTTTTGAAAATATCTTTTTACTTCCTTGTATGAAGTAAAGGAAGTATTGTAATCGCGAAAAATGTCGGATATCATATTTCAATGTAAATATTCATTTTGACCGTTCCCGAACACATTTGGACGATTTTTTTAGCCTGATATCTGTACGTACGTAAATAAGACTTTTTTTCCCCAAAAGAATTGTAAAATGGATTCAAAAGGGATTTGTTTTCATGATGTCTCCACTTGCCTACATATGTATGTATCTCGCATAACTCAAAATGAATAGCTTTAGAACTTTTAAATTTCATATATCGGACTGGTACAACATCTAGTTGTGAACCTCCCTTTTTTATTGAAACCGGCAGTTCCAAAAGTAATATATATATAGTATATGTAATGTATATCTATACCTACCTATCGATCGCTTTCTCTCTCTATATATATATATATGAGTTCTGTTACAAATCCTACAATCTTGACTATACTGGTACTAACAAAGCCTTTATCTAAAAACAAAAAATTACTGTAATTTTTTTTATTTTTAAAATCGAATATTCAGAACAAAATGTTAAAAACTGAATAAATATGTTTCAAAGAACTGAGAATTTTGAGTTTATTTTTAATGGAAATATATAAAAGTTGTTTTTCTTTGGTTGCTTTAAATGGGAAAAGTTCTCTTAATATGTTTGACATTAATTGATGGCAATTAAATTATAGACCATTGTGCCATATACGAATTTTCCGCTACTAAAATGGCTGTATACTTATGTTGGTATGTAGTTGTTTGCCCTTGTCATGGATATGATGGATAAAGCAAATGCACTCATTTTAGATACAGTGCACCTTCTCTGAGACGACCAGTCGTGGTACCAGATGATTTTGCGTTCAATACCGGAGTTCATTTATGTTCTCGGAAGTGATGGGTATTTTTACGTAATGGTCATAAGAAGTTCTGTTCTGCATGAGCTGATCCACGGGTATCGAAACTGGTACAATAATACAATTCAAACATTTACTTGTTTTACACAGCAATAGGATATACAATGTCATTTATTTTAACACTGCCATCCTCTTCAGCTTCTTATTTTCTAAACGCACTTTTCAAATATGCTGGATTATCTATGCACACTGCTTTCAGTTTGCACTGCATTCCGGACCATGCTGATTGGTCTAGCTACAACAGTTTCCTGTAATGATACCATGAGTTGCTTAGAAATGAAATTTCGGATTGTTATTTGCAGGTATCCGCTTGAGATTGTGATTATTTAAAGCAATAAAGCTCTGATGGCTACAGTTACAGTGAAAAGCTTTCGAAATTTTCGAAGAGTAACATCCATTTTGATCATTGTAAAACCATCGTGTATTGAAACGATATACGTTTGACGAAAACTGACAGGCTTAAAAGATTTGCAAACAAGAGTATTTCAAAGGACCAATGACAACACGAAAGAAAAGATGGAAAAAAAGCTTCTGTTGGAATTACAAGTTTTCAATGTGGACACTTTTGCAGACAATAACGCATTGCATCGGGAGCTTGTTGATAAGAATGATGAACATAAGATCGCAGGATGAATCTTCATAACTTCATGTTTTACGGCATCTTTAAATTCTGAGAAACCTCCTGGATTTGCTGTATACACCTTAGATTTAAGATAACACCAGAACTAGAAATCCATCGGAGTGAGATCGGAGCATCGCTGTAACCAAAATTACAAAAGATGACTCCAAAGGGCTGATGTGGCGACGCGTGGAAAGCACCATCTTACATCCATACAGTGTCATTAACGACATTTTGCTGTTGCAATTCTGGAATTACGTAATTCTGAAACATTGTATATCGAGCACTTGTGATGGAACGCGTTTTCCTACCTGTGGAAGTGGATTTTTCAAAGAAGTACGGACCGAGAACGAATGTACTTGTGATGCCGCACCACACAGTCACTTTAGCTTCGTGTAAAGTCGTTGGTGCTACATCGTGCAGATTTCCGTCAGCCCAGTTCTTAGAGTTTAATTTCCCATTTAGGAAAAAATGCACTTTGTCCGTCCTAATATTCGGGGTGGCCACCTGCTATCTTCTTATCTGATGAGGAATGATGATGATCTCTTTTTTGCAAATATTTTACGTTGGCAATTTTTGTCATACATGTATCGTTCCAACGCCATTTATGGTTTTTCAGTTCGCAGGAAGAAATTCGACATAACTCAAGCTTATCGGTTTGCTCAGGAAAAAAGGTGGGTGTTTCCATTCGAAAATTTCGAGATTTTTTCTCTGTAACCGTTGTAAGAGCCCTATTGTTTTAAAGCATCGCAATCTCGAGTACATACCTTCAAGTAAGTATATATGAAATTTCATTTAGATTAATTGAATGAATAGGTCGCTAGGGGTTCATATACCGGGGAAGTTTTTTATCACCACCCTGTATATGCGTGACAATACTAGCAGTCATTTCAAGCTGAGAACATTAGATATTCCAGAAAGCATGTTCATTACTCGAATATAGTTTTATCATTTCTGTCAGCTTTTTAAATAGCTAAGAATAAAACGGTTGAGCTAAAAAAGACTGATGAGGAAACGTTTACTGAAAATTTAAAATAAGTACGCTTTTTACATTTTTAAGGGCAAGAAGCTCCAGTTCAGATTCAGTGAGAACTGATTGATTTATAGTCGGATCATTTGTCAAAGGAGAAGTTGTAAGGTTTTAGTTAACCCGCGAGAACACGCACCCATTTTCAAACACGAGAACTCGCGCCGGGTATCTCATACCCTAGTTCATTTCTGCTATTTAAATACCTATTAATACTGCTTATAAGCAAACTTTATGTAATTATATATTACAAAATAATAAATTAAAGAATTTTAGTGAATTTAATAACATACTTACGTATTTAAAGACAATTTGGACAAACTACATACTGATGTTCAACACAGAGGGTTTTTTCACATTTTTGGCACATAAACCTTGATTTTCTGTCCTTATTACATGGACAAAATACACATCGTTTATAATTTGCTTTGAGTTTTTTTGCAGGTGGTTCAATATTATTGATCTCCAGTTCCTTAGAAGTGCTTGGATAAGTTGTTTTACCTTGAGGCTTGCGGTTTCTGTGTTGTTCTGAAAGAACCGGTCCCAATGTTTTCAAAAAGAAACGCCTGTTTTTGAACTGTGTGGGAGGATTTTTGGTGGAAATTAACAAAATCCTGGCATTAATAGCAGCCACATTCAACACTGAAAATAAAATAACCATTGGCCAACGATTTGATATC
>KK121261.1:711223-721445 GCA_000611955.2 Stegodyphus mimosarum | reverse complement strand
TGTGTGAGAGCTTTGCCTCAGATCACGGTCACGCTGCTCAACGTTCGCCTGACCAGCTAGCAGTTTAAATTTATAAGCCATAGTGCTTACTACGTGATTGCATTGTAAAATAAATTAAAGTGCGGTAGTATTTAGTATACCTTGCTACGCACCCTTTTCGGTAGAGGCCAACTTCCGCGAATTGCTCTGCGAAGCAAAGTTTAATTTAAGTTCCATTTTAATTTATTTAAATTTATTTGATTGTTAAGTTCGACCAAAGTGTGGTCTGTTACGTTCTGTATCTCTCCCGAATTGGGAGGTTTGTATTTAATAGTGAGTGAATAAAAGAGGATTTCAAATCCCTTCACGTGCAGTTATTATCCAGCCCAGCAGTTACATCAGAACATAGCATACCTTCCGCTCCCTGTTCCAGTTCAGGACTTAGATTTTGAGGATAAGAACCTTGTAAGTAATTCACCATGTTTGCAAAGAGTATGCACAGGACACAAAGTCCTGATAAAGTTTCACTGAAGCGAATGATTATTGTTTGTTTTTAATAGTTCCTCGAATGCGGATAAATTGAAAAATTTTATGAATTACATCAAAAAATATTTCATTTTATATGGGTTGACATATTTATGTGAAAGAACTTTTCCATTAATGAAGTACAGGAAGAATAAATATTGATCGAAAATTACTGATGGAAATTTACATACGATATTAAGGATTGCAACATAAGAGACTATTTTAAATTATATTTTTTTAAAAAAATGCACCGCGGAAAGGTTTTCTTCTGCCTTCCTTAGTCGCTCCCTAGCAAACAATAGGTGCTCCGCAAAAGATCGTCACACAGTCACCACGCACATTGCGGTCCGCATGGCCCATAGTTAAAAAAAGACCCTTTTGGCCCATAGTTAGAAGTATTTTCCCACCCCTGTATCCATACTCTTATAATAAAGCATCATAAGTATCATATATTTATAATAAGTATCTCATAATAAATAACCCTGTATTGTAAAACGGGGTTCATGAGTTTAGTTTTCAATCTCGGATTCATTCAGATTCATTCTTAAGAAAATCTGATTAATTAGCGTACGGGTACAAAGAGGTACAGGATCGTTTTTTCTCTTTGGTGGAAGTATGGGCAGGGAGAAAACTTTTTGAAATCATTCATGCTGAAAATCCATATATCTCTAAATTTTTTAATTCGGTTAAAAGAAGGAGGTAACTGTGCTCAGTTTGTTGTCCTGGACTTCCATCTAGTTTATTACCGCAACTAATATCCCTTCCACCATTGTTCAGTTGTTCCAGCTGTTAACCATTCCTCAATTTGTTTATCTACTATTTCCCTTGCGAAACACAAGCTAGCCACCCTTTACAGTATTAGATGTCTTAATATTCGTTGTTATCATTTTATTCGGTTTGTGATTTTTAACGAACCTGACGATTCTCTGAGATACTCCTTCATTGCGATGAGACAGATCAAGGTCAAACTCGTCGTAATTTATGGCGATCGCCACGTATGCGAAACTGTTACGATTAATCTTCCTTTGATAAAAAAATATCAGTCTACTCGTGGCTTCCAATATACGTCTAGTACTTCCGTGCTACATTTAGTTAATTCTAATATACGTCTAGTACTTCCGTGCTACATTTAGTTAATTCTTACGAATTTCAGGTTTTTAAGATGTTTATCTTCATAGTCTTTCTTCCGAGTAATAGCAATAAATACATAACATAAAAGTTAAATAAATTAATTTACATTTCATTTTGTGTGCAGGAGAAGATGGTATTTATACCAAGTTAAGTCAATTTTTACTACAATAAAAAATTCTGTAATTAAGACATGTCTTCTCTCTCGAAACTCATTTAACAAAAAGTAGTAAATCTAAATCTAGGTAACTAAGGCAATGATTGGCATTGTCTTCTAATGTCATTAGCAAGAAACAAAATCAAAATTATCATGAAATAGTATTTTATGCAATCTTAATGTTTCATAAAAGCGTCAACTAATTGAATAAATCCGGCTATCAATGTTAAGTTTTAAACATGTATCTAATATCGAAAATAAAATGCTTTCAGGGGATAGTTTTAATACGTAAGTAAAGAACTACTGAAGTAACTGAATAAAGTTAAAAGTAAAATTTCAGAAAAAGAAGAGTTAAAATTCTTTAAGATCGAGTATAACTTGCCCATCCGCGTTGTATTTTTAACCAATTTTTCAGTTTTCAAGACATTAACAAATTTTAAAGATCGCTTATTAAATCGTTTAGCGATACTTAAATGTGCATATCAGATTGTTTTTGCACTTGCATTGGATTTTCATAATATTATTGAAACTATCTGTAAAGATCTTAATGAATATCATTTTCAGAGGAATAAAAAGCGATTTTTAAAATATGCCTTTTTTAAATAAAGTTTTTAAAAAATATTGTAGGAGAACAAAGGTACCTTAATTTAACAGTCTTAGGTAAAGCTGTATTGCGTTTCCTTCAATCAACCTCAGCAACTAAAACCATATTTCTGCTTGTTCGTCGTTCCCACTTTCTAAAATTCTTAGGGAAAAGGTAAGGGTAGGAATGTAGAAAATTAAAGTTTCAGAGTTCTGCATTCTAACTTACAAGTTCTTGAACCAATTATAGATAATTTTCTGCTTTATTATTTCCCAGAAATTCATGCACCATTTCACTAAAGACCATCCAGTCCGTTGGCTTATTGCCATTTAATTGCATATGAACGTTTCTTTCTAGTAAACGTCTATGAATTTGGACACCTAGGAATTTTCTCTTTTTCGCTTTCGTGTCTCTACGCTTTGGAAATTGACTTCTGAGTTACGTAAAACTCTTTTCATTCTTGCCCATGATAGATGTAATTGTAATGTAATTGTAGATGTAATTGTAATAATTTTAGATTTAAATTGGATTTACTACTTGAACATGTTTAATAATAAATTTTCATGATTTATCTTGATGGTCAGTTTTTCATAGTGTAGTGTGGCTCAATTGTTCAATACTACACAAGGGAAAAATATAATTTTGTGAAATCTTCTTGTAGTCCCAGGAATTTGGCAAACATCCTTAAATCTGCACGAATTTGGAAAACCGCAAAGTTTGTAGTGAATCGCTTCTAATCACAAATTTACATTCCGTGAACTTCTTTCATTTCTTCCGAATGCTCTATCATGTTCGTGCTGTGTAACAGCACTGTTCAGTTTTGATGAATTTATAAAGAACCTTCATTCTGCAAAAACGTGAGGTTGCTTTTTTTACCAGTCCCTAGAATGTGTATTTTTGCATTTTTTAGACTAATTAAAGCAGTTTTTTTAACTTACTTCTAAAGGCGTAGGTGTATTGGTTTCATAATGATGGGGGGAGAAAAATGAAATTCTTGAAAGAGAGATTTTTGCTGGGAAATCAAGAAAAATCTTATATTTTTTACAAAATACCTCATACTTGAATAATGTATGAGTCAGTTTGAAGTACATCTTAAAGTAAATAAGATAAGCAAGTAATTTTAGTTCATTATTATACGATGAGTTTTATTCTTCTCAATTAAGTGAACGTATTTAGTTTTCCTTAGCAATAACTCTGTGAAAAAGGCTTCACTGTGAAATGAGGAGTGGTGAATCAACTTAATTCTGTTATGCATCAACAGCATTGTTCATTTAAAACGCCTGTTTTCACCTATCTAATAAAAGTTTTGTTAATTAGAGTAATTAATGGGTTTCCTCTGATCTGAGTTTGCACTCAGCAGCACACTATTTTCTCTAAAACTATGCAAGTGGTGTTATCTCCCTTGCAACACAGCCGATTTTTGGACATTTTTGGTAATTTAAATTATTTCTGGTAATTCTGATCAGTGGTTTAGAATATTAAAAGTGTTAAACATGTTATGGTTAATAAATAGAAAAAATTATAAGAATAAAAAACTTAAAAATACGTTTACAGATATACGGTCATTTTTCAGATCCAGTAGTTTTTTGAAAAATTACACAGAGTATTGTTTTAAAAACTACATCAAACCTTAAAAAATAAATCTTCTGTGAATAAAATAATTGAAATTAAAATAAAAGTTGAATAAAAAAAGAATACAGATACAGATATACGTATTCCTTTGAGCATGATTTCAAACTTGATATTAGCGGTATACCTCTTATATTCGGAAGCTTGAGGACGTAACTACTACAGAACCACAGAAATTAGAAATATGCTCCGTTAAAGAAAAACGGAAGTCGACTTCTAAGTGCATTATTTAAACTTGCCAGCTAATTCTACTTATATCTTATTCTGATGTAGAAGGTAAGACAAAACTTAATACAGGAAAGAATACGTTGGTAAATCTTCCTAAAGTAGGTTGTACAACATTTTAATTATTTTTGGCTTTATTAAAAAGCAAACAAAAAAACTTTAGACTTTTTCTTTTCTTTTTTAAGTCGCTTACAGTTGAAAATACAACTCACATATTGTCTTTATAGATTTTACGGTATGGATTTTTTTCCAAGAGTTCCACCTTTCAAGTTAGAGACTTTTTCTTGTCCTTTTTACGTCATCTTTTCCATCGTACGATCCTTTACTTGACATTCTGATGGTCTGTAATGTTGTTGAAAAGTATGAAAAATTAAAAGTACTGTAAAACCAAAACATGTAAACAGATTTTGAACAAGTATACTAACAATGCCGTCCCCTGGCGGCCGATTCACAGACTAATAATGGCTGATTCAAAGATCCTGGGAATTGCTGGGCCACAGATTTTAGCTGGATTTAACAAGTACAATCTGTATTAAATCTTATTTTACCGCTAAGACTCATTGCTACAGGCGCAGCTTTTGTTAGCTTACTTAAGAGAGAGCCCTATTCTGGCTTAGCACGCGCTTCTGCAATCGCAGATACATAATTGAAACAATTATGCTAATTTTCTATCAGTTTTTTAGTTTTACAGTTCCCTGTTATTCTTGAATTCTGCTATAAAGTCCAAGTGAGACATTTTGTTCAAATTTCAGTTACGCAAGTTTACGTTTAAATACTGTTGCCGTTTAATACAATTTATGCTTAAGTCTAGCGAGATTAGTTCCTTCATCAGGAAGCACTTGTCGCTTTGGAGGTTGCTCCTGTTCTACTCTCTGACTATGGTTTGAGAGCTTTTTAAGTGCAAACTAAAATTGAAACCTTTGTCGCGAAAATTACAGAAGCTTGTTTAGACAGTCTTGGCCTGTAATAGGCCGTAGTAAAACTGAAGCAGAAGAAGTGAAAGTTAGAATATTTCCAGTTATTTAGTTGATTGAGTTGTTAAACGTGTAAATTACAACTGTGGTTTTGACTAATCTGTAACACCCGCTATGTGCTTCAAATAACTTAGCTTTGTCAATTATCATAAAAATAAATGTTACATTTAATCTATGCGGTGAATTTTCACCACCAGAATATCTAACTGTCAAATAAACAGACAAAGAATTAAAAGACTTCAAGTTTATTCTACCTCACTACTCGTGAATGTTTAAAATAAAATATACAAACCTAAATTTGTCAACCAATCTGGAATTGGTCTAAAACTCGAAACTTCCTTCCACAAAGAATATAAATGCAAAAAAATAAAATCTAATTTGACCGAGACTACAAAATCGTCTAGACCGTGACACGATTTCAAACACACGCTTATTAAAACAGGATCTAACTTCCTAAAGCATTCACAGCCGGGCCAGCATTAGACTCGGCAACAGACTTTGTTAGAATCAGCAAGGCAGCAGCCAAGCTCTCACATTCTTAATAGTAAACTGCTAAACTTTATAGTAAAACTGCCTGCCATTCAAATTTACATAAATTTTATGATGAGCAAACATCGTGCCGAAAAGAGGCAGAAAAGAAAGTTAAATTAAATAACATTTCTTGAGTAAAACATAAATGGCACAAGTTGGTGAAATTTAATCGCAATCTTCATTTTTTTTTCTGTAAATTATTTCAAATTTGACCTTCAGTTACAACTGAAATCAACTTTTAGTTGTTGTTTATTTGATATTTTTGTAAATTATTTATTCTTTTACTGATGATAACTTGCTTTAACACTTCTGTAGCTAATACTAAATTCTTTTGCAGTCAAGTTAAAAAGAAGATTTTTTATTGAGATCTACATTTTTGCCTTTATTCCAAAATGGTGATTAACCGCAAGAGGAAAGATACATCATTATTCAGTTACTATACCAAATTATTTAAGCTGCAGCAATGCAAATAACTTGATTATTGTAAAAACAATCAAGTAAATAACTTTTGGGAACAAAGTAAGATTAACCTTTTCCACAGATAAACGAAATAAAACTTAGGAGTTCATGATAAAGAATGCTGTGTACTAATGGCAGAAATTTAAAATATTAGCTGATACTTACCTCGCTGAAAACACTATTTACACTCATGGCAGCATTTTACCCCAACTCAGATGTTGATCTGTAGATCTGTGATTTGAGTGGCTTTACATACTCCAGAAAATTCCAAGTATTTCTTCTTTACGAAAAAGCTCAAACCATCTACCATGTTTTAAATTTCAAATTGCATAAAATTAGCTGCCAGATATTAAAAACATGATAGTTTCTTAAATTATCAGAGGGGATCTTTAGGAGGTGATCGCCGTGGAATAATTCAATATATTTGATTTTGCAGTCTGTGTCTTGACTTTCTTTTAATAATTTATTGAATTTTTAATTAATCATTAAACTCGCAATTGTTTGTTTAAAATCCTTTCAGGTATTAAATTTGAATCTAAAACAAAAATCAGATTCCGAGTTTTTTTTTTGTTTTTTTTTCCCTTGAAATTTTTAATAGTAAGCTCTTTTTAGGTTTAGACTTTGAAATCTGAGTTTTTGAAACTGAAAACTTTATTTATTTATTTATTTGCTTTGATATTATTGCGTTTTATTGACTGTCGATAAAATAAATTCAGGAAGAATATAATAGGCTTTCTATATACATTTTCATATTTAATATTTGTGTGCAATTGTTTTCTGCAATATAAAAACTTTTAACATATTATTCTTTATTGGGCATGGAATCAGTATAATGTCATATGCGATCAGTTTTGACAACCAACAAGACGAAAACATGTCCCGACTCTTATTAAAAGAAGAAAATTCTCTCAATCATGTAATAAACGCCTATCAAAGAAAAACAAAATGATTGAGATTAAGATCTTAATCATCGAGATCTCGATATCTTATTAATGCTTCCAGGGTCACCTTACATGTCGTCTTGACATTTCCTCGCTCGGTTGGTAGTCCTTAATTCAGAATACGTAGTTTGAGGCCGTCGCTGAATCTTGTAAGCCATCAATATTCTTCTGCAACTATATTTAGCATGTCAGAACTGTCCTAACCTACGTTTTGCTACTTTGACGTCTTCGATCAATCAAAAGCCCTTACAACAAGTGTTCAAAGATTAAGCGGAAAGATGTCCATTCTTTTGATGACGCGGGGTGGTTCACGGGGTGTTATCGGTGGATAACTTGACAAACCGATGCAACGAAGTTCACTGCAGCTGGACGACACATTTCCCCTCTAAAAAACAACAAAGTCGAAAGAAGCAGATGCTTCCATAATTGGACATAATTGAAGATGACTCATTAATGATAGTACGGTGACAAGTGTTGAGAAAGGTCGTAGTTGATTCTGTCGCAGTTGGGAAGGTATTGTTGTTAGTTTAAAGTAAGCTTCTCTTCAAATCAATCATTCCGACGCGTTTGTTTCTAGTATTCTTAACTAAATATCCGTTATACGTAAGCGTGCATTAGAAATGAAAAATCGCAAAAAAATTAGACGTCTGATTTTACCATCGATTATTTATGTATCTCAATGGAATATCAAAAAAAAAAAAAATCTGGATTTTCTCTAGATTTTTTTTTCTGTGTGATTTATCTCTAGGCACTTTAAAATTTATTTTAGAATTAATAGTTATTAGATTTATCTTTTCATAACAGCAGTATTAGCAACATTTTTCCTTCAGTAATATTACTTCGTCAAGTTCCTTTCAGTAAGTCACGGGCTTCTTCCTCTTATTATTATTTTTCTTTATAGGGCAACTATTAATTAAGTGAACTACAATCATAGAATGTTTTAGGGAAAGTTATGAGAGATGTCAAAAGTTATGAAATTTTAGAGGATGGTGCTCATAGAATATTTTTAAATGGTAAAATGCATGAAATCATTCGTTTTTATATTGTTAGGCATTGTAAAAGAAATCATATTATTGCTATTATTATTATTTAATTCTTACCAACATTTAACAACTATAACAGTCAAAAGCTACTGCGTATTCTTTTGTTCTTCTCACTCAGTTTTGTTGAGATGTTTTAACCTCAAATGCATATTATAAGTAACTCTTCCTCTAGCAGCACTTTTCCTCCTCTAACAGCAAGTCTCTCGAGAGGACTTCCGTGTACTTTGAGTACCCCCTTGCCGCAGAGACATTATACGCTTACAAGCATCCGTATGCTCTGTTTTTTCTGGTTTTGTAATTTTTAGGTTTTAGTTCTTTAATTCTTATTTTGCATATTTATAGGTTATTTTGAAATTTATTGGTACTGAGTTTCATTTTTTCTGGATTTTTGTGTAAAACTGGTTCTAAATTTCTTACTTTTTTGTGTATATATATATATATATATATACTTTTTTTAAAGATCGCAGTAGTCTGTAATTGACGATTTAAAAATAATTTTCGCATTTTTTTCTCACATTCTATGAACTTTTTCTAAAAATTAAGCAAAATTCAGTTTTTAAAAACAGAGATTGAACATGCTTCGTTTGAAAGAAAGTTGCGCGTGGTGTGTAATGATATAAAATCCGAAATTGTGCGATGACAAGCCTTTGAGAGTGGAAAAATATCAAAAATTCGTAAAATTCATATGAAATAGTAAGTAATAAGAAACAAATTCGAAATTCATAATTCAGGTTTCGGGGTGTACTGTCTTTCCATAGAACGATGAATATACATACTTTTTATAATAATGCAGGTAAGAGAGTCGATTTATTTACTATATATGTACGTACTCATTTATATACTTTTTATTAGTGTTTAATTTATAAAGCACAGTAAAATATAACTTAAATTTAAATAAATGTATATGTATATTTCAAGCTTAGGAATGAGCGGGGTACTGATCATGTATCACTGATGAAGGGGTACACGGAGCAAAAAAGGTTGAAAACCCATGCATTAAAGGATAATTTTAGAATTTTCTCTTATATGCTTCCGATGTGCCATTTGGCATGGTCACTTTTTGCCATATTTAACTCTGAAGCTACGATTATAAAAATGCGAAATTGTATATAGAATATAGAATTCTGTTGCTTAAAAGTGGGAAATTAAAATCATTGCGACGTGTGAAATCAATGTAGGCCCAAAATAATCCCTCATCCGCAGATGTTCCAGATAAGTGATGCCAGGATATCAAAAGCCTAGAATTAAGTGCCGGTCATAAATATTTGACGAACTAACACAATTACAATCGACTTTTTTTTCTTTAATAGCAGGAACGGGGGGTGCGAAAACCAATTTGACGTTTGATTGGTGGATTATCGTCGCGTGCACGTGTGCATTCTGGGAGATGATTTGCCCTTGAAGCTGGCGCGCCCACTGACCACGTGATCAAATAATTGTCTCCAACTCTTTTTTTTTCCCATTTCCTGTAAAAAAAGAATATTTTTGCTATTTACTACAGTCACAGACTCTTTTGTGTTCAAGCTTCATATCTCTGATGGTTTTTGATAAAAGGTGAAATTTAAATGCTGGTCAGGTGCTGCAGTACGCGAATGTTAGAAGCTGTCTGACTGCCACTGGATGGAACTGATAAACTGTATGGTAATCACTTCCGGGGCAGCCATATGACAGACAGTTACAAATCGCATGTGCCAGTGAATCTTATTGTACGTTGTAAAGAACTTTGAAACTGGCGGCAGTCAGATAACTATAATATTCACGGTTGTTACGTTGTTAATATTGCAAGATTTATTTTTATTTTGCTCATAAATAGTGGGCCTTATAGTTAAACCTTCTTCTGTCTTTTGTTTTCTTTACGTCCGAATTCTCCATCAAGACCGAGTTATCAGCAAACTTAACGAGGATATATGGGTTGCCATATAAAAGCTGAAGTTTCGCTGCGTAGCCCAGACTTAGTATTGGTTGCTGTTGCTAAAAGTTAGAATAGTAGTCGGGTAAGTATTTAAATTTATTATTTATTGAAGAAATTACTTGAAGGCTGGAAAGAA
>KK121261.1:693146-711178 GCA_000611955.2 Stegodyphus mimosarum | reverse complement strand
CTGCATGTTTAATTTGCTTAAAGTAATTGGGGATCGAGTCTTGTGGTTGCGTTGTATTCAGACTTCAAGTTGCGGTGTTTTATGTTTACCTTTTTATGTTTACACAATATTATTTACCCTTTTTTTAAAATTTATTAATGCCCATATTAAGTTTAAATTAATTTAAGGGTGATTTAACCTCTAAAGCCTGTCCTTATAAAGTGAATCCTGAAAACCTCTTTATTGATTGAAAGATTGCCTTTCATTAAAACAGTTGATACTATAATAGAAATAAGGGATAGTAGAAGCAAAGCAGATTGCTACAAGATCTTTTGCAACATTAGTTCCAAAACTGTTCCTTCTTTTAAAGTTCAAATTACTTTTGAGTTGTCAGTTGATTTAAAATCCAGATTTGGGAAAAAAATCACGTTGAATTTGGTTAGCATTCCAACTTCTACGCTAGAGCAACCACATTTGCTTTCTGGATTAAAAGTAAAAACACCTAGACTGAAAGACAACTTTTTTTCTTCCTTTCAAGACGGGCTGGTCTTGAAAAATCGTATCTTGTTACAATCAATTTCAATAATATTTTTAAAAAAATTAATAATAATGGAACCTGAGTGTAGCTGTGAAATATGGAAATTTATGATTCTAAACTCCATGCATTGACTCTAACTCAATGGAACATTCCATATTATAATTAATTTTCATTTTTTACTCTGTTGGCCAACAAGGAACAAGCATCAACGTGATTATATTTCAGTTGAATAGAAATCAGTGCATTATCAGTGATAAGTGCTTTTGAGTGAGTCATTAAGATTAACCTTGAGATAAGCAAGCTAAAAAAATAATTAATCCTATTGATATTTAGTTAGGTAATCTCTTTCTAGAATATTGTTTTAGATTTCGTTGTCGAAAATAATATCCTTCGATATCTGTTATTATCTCTTTGATACTGCTTTATACGTGACACATTTGTCAACAGCTTTGAGATGATTAATAATGCATTTGTTATAGGTCCTATTTTCTCCGTTTCAGATTTCATATGTGATAACATAGAGTTTCAGATGTCAAATGTATATCCATATCTCATTTAAAACAAGCTTTCTTACTGTTGCCAGTAACTCTTATTTTAAAAAGATCAACCACGTGCTTTTTCTGTCTGTTTTTAGTAACTTCAGCTGTGCAGTTTGATAATTTAAAGAAGGGATTTTTCTCTGTATAAAATATATATATAAAAGCGTATTAGAACTGCAAATATCTGAATTATATAACAGATCTTAATCTATCCGATTATTCGAAATTCGGATTAATGGATTTGTCCTTTTTTTTCCCCTGTGGGATTAAACATATTTTCTCTAATGTTAGAGATTTTTATTTTTTTTTTAATTTTATCCTATTTTATTTCGACAAAAAGCTATGGCAAAGTTAAAAAGGTAACAAAATACTTTTATTTTCGTAAAACAAAATATAAAACCCTTTTTTTACAGCATTAAACAACAAAATTCTGTTTTCATTTTTCCAAACGGAAACTCGTTTTCAGTATGTCTAAAATAAAAACAGAACTTGTTTTTAATTTACATCAAACTTTTAATCAGCAGATACTTTTTTTTATTTTAACTGCATTCAAATTAAAGTTTAATTAATTAATGTTTAATAATGAAAGTTCAATAAATTTTGTTCAACTAAAATTAATCATTATAAGCCTCCGTTACCTGCGTTATGTGCATAACGCACGCGTTCTTCTAAATTAATGTATTTTTTAAATACATAATTTATTTTACTTTTTTAAGCACATAATTTATATAATTCCAGGCAGCAAAAAAAGTTGAAACACATGAATAATAATATTCCTCTCTAGACTAGAAATAAAAATTAATGTTCTGGCTAAGTGGAGTTTTAGATATCTGGATCAGATAACTGAAGTTTCGTATATATATATGTTGGATAATTAGAATTCCAGATGTCTGTATTCCGGATAACAGGAGTTTCCAGTTTCTTGATTTTGGATACCTGGAGTTCCGAATGGGATTCCAGACAAAGGGAGTTCCGGTTAACTCGGTTTTGGATATCTTGATTCCAAATAATTATGATTTCGTATATCTTCATACCGGATAATCGAAGTTCCGGATCGCTGGCTGGATTGTGGATAACTAGAGTTTTACAGTATGTGCATAAAAGGGTTTTTCGTTAGATTTTTAGTTGCTTCATAAATTTATGACATTCAGACGTACTTTTAACTATTACTTCACTCTGAATGTGGGGTGTCAATGATAGTATTATCGAGAGAATACTTTATTTGTATATATTCGCTTATGTTTTACTTAGAACTGAAGTGACAAAAATTAAAAATATGCGTGAATGCACTATACTGTAACTTACTAGCATTTATGTGTTAAACAGACTTACACATTAATATAATTATCTCAAGTCTGACACACAGTATAAGGAATTATCGCATCCGTCATGCGTGCTCTGATTATGTAAGTGATCTACAGGTTCAGCAAGAAATCAGAATATCTTATGTTCAAATCCTGGCATGAATACGGTTGAATTTTCATGTTCCTTGGTTTGAAATGTCTATTAGTCTCTATATATGTATGTAAGATAAAATTCCATCTTTATTTTATTATTATCCTTTAAGCTTCGGTTTTTAACTTACCCTTTTTTTATCCTAAAAACAGTAACTTTCTTATAATCTCTGAATTCTGTAATTTCAAAATAAATTTTTGTCGTGTCATTCTTACGTAACAATCAAGACGCATGTAGTTACGCAAAAAATTATTTCTGTCAAGAAAAATGTTAAGTTTGCAAGCCAAAACCTTAACCCAAAAAATAAATAAACTAGAACTAGAACTTTCACTAATACACTCAGATTGGAATCCATGGATTTCTTCTCGTGATTTTTACTTGTTAATATGCTGTCTTCAGACTCTCTTCCTTAGTTCAAATGTATTATTAGACTGTGAAAAGCACAAAAGTGATATTAAAAAATGGGGACGCATTTTTCACATTTTTTTGAACCGTGTATTTTACATTCAAGAATGTTTTGCCAAGGATAAAGAAGTGTTAAACTATCCATAATGCAACATATTTATGCATAAGACACCGCTTCATGTTTTATGTCATCACATCAAAATTTTAATGAAATAAATATATATACACTGTGGGGTTCCACCCTTTTATTTAACAGTTAAATGTGGGGAACCTCTTGCACAGATAAGCGAATAATCACTTGAGTGTGTGAACAGAGACTTAAGACTCAAGAAGGGTTAATTACCCTTTATTTCTCAAAATAAGATTTAACACTGTCGGCTCCTATCTCAGAGCGCACAGCAAAGCCTCCACTTGGGCTTGAACTCAAAGTAATAAGAAGTAAAGCTTAATTAATGCTTAACTAAAAAAGATATAGCCGAAGCTATTAAGATTCTAAGACTGAGTAATTGTAACTGACTGAGTAGTTGTACTATTAAGACTAAGTAGTAAGTAGTTGGCGTCTAAATCTCAATTAAGTAAGCGAAGCTATCAAGGGCCTGAAGTAGGGCGAGCGTAGTAATAGCTTAGAGAGAGATGTAGCCCAAAAGCAAACGTGCGCTAGTCAGAAACTCTGGATCTCTAACGACGTTAGTGAAACTTCGACTTAAATACTACTTACTCACTTGCATTAAACGCGATTCTGAAAACACATTCTGGTAGGAAATTGTAAGCTGAAAATAGAAAGGATGGGAAAGTGGTTTTAACTAAAGATAACTGTTAAAACCTTAGGCTAAAACTTACAACACTTATATATAGATATGTGTGTATGTATGCATGTAACGTAGGTATGTGTATATGAGCGTGCGTTTTGTATTTCATTAAAATAGAAAGAACTCTAAAAATCACAAGAAATTTCATCTCTGATTTATATGCACTGATCTCCCAGTTATGCTTGCTAATTAATTGACAGATAATTTTAAAACATTCCTTGAAATCTGTAAAAGGGGAAACTGTTCGGTGGCTTTAAAGGAATGTACCATTTAAGATAGATTTTAATTATAATAATACAATTTCTTCCAAAAATTGATGCTCTCCAGCGGGGCTGGTACTCAGTCAGACAACACGATGAATGCTCCTCAAAACCCTTAGAAGTACAAGCCTTACTGCAAATCATAATGTAAATAAAGTAGAATGCTGTTGTTGATCCCTGTATTAATTTAGTAGTTTGTTCAGTCGTTGATTTATGGCATCGCTGTGAAGAATCCTCCATATAACAACAATTTCTATTGCGCCCTTCAGTTTTCTTCTCTGTCTGCTCCTGAAATTTCCTGCACACATAACATGCATTAATATACTAGCTCCAAATTACAAACGCCTCCTACTTAACCTGCATTTCAGATTAAAGTATTGTGTCGTGAGAAATGCAAAGGACGCGATATACGACATTCTTTGAATTCTGTTCTACTAATAATACTGAAGATGTATTGCACTCTAAATAAAGACGCTGTGCACACAAAATTGCTATTGAAAAGTAACCGCCGTTTAACCTATGGTAAAACACTGGAGCTCTTATCTATTATCAACTAGAACAGGGCTTCCAAACTTTTTTTTGTTTTATTTTTTTTTTGTCCCATGCATCCCTTTTGCCATTTCTAAAAGATTCGAACGATGGATTCCTCATTTGCTAGCTGAATGTGCTAACGACTTACATAAATATCTGTTACGCAAGGTTATTCTGCGTTAGATACATCAACCACTTATCTTGGTAACTGGTGGCATAGGGAACAACGTGAGGTTTCTAATCTATCTTTCAAGCATCAAGAACATAACTATTTTTAGATTGTTTCAATTTTGCAAAGCATATGACTTTTATTTTAAAATTTAATCAGTCTGTAACTGTTCAACCAATTGGTTAAAACTAAAACTAAACTCAGCGGTGCAACAGCCTAATGGGCCAAGGCCTGCAGTGCCCTTTACTCCTTTCCTGACCTCTTGGGCTCCACAGTGCATCAGCATATGCCCTGGACAAGTGGACAGCTTGTCGCTGGGCCCCCGGTGTTTAGTCCCCAAGCGAACTTGGTACTCATTTTATCAACCCACTGAAGGGATGAAAGGCTGAGTCAACATTGCCCAGCTCGGGAACCGAACCCCGGACCTGTCGTGTTGCTGCGCGACGCGCTAGGCACTTCGCCACCGGGCGGTCATTTAACAAATTGAGCTATTTAAAAAGAATGAACGCATTTCTTGGTACCTAATCTTTATTTATTATAAATTATTTTTTACTTTTTGACAATGCATCTTACGGAAAATAATGCTTCACCGAGCAAAACTGAATGAAAGAAGAACAGCATTAATTGATATGGATTTAATTTTAGAATAAATGCTTTCGGCGATTGAACACCATCTCCTTTTTAATTGCAATTTAAATAATTTACAGCTGAAGAAGGGGAAGAGAGACTTCAGTTGCTGAAAGCTGAAATGAAAATGGTAAATGCTTCTGCCATTTACAATATATAGTTCTGTTTGAAATTTTATCAGTTTTCCACAGATGTGTGTACCTCTATTCCATTTCATTTTCTCCGATAAGCAATTTAGTTTTTAATTCCATTTTTTTTTCATTTCTACTCTCATATCGTTTTCAGCTTTCTTAAAAATACCATTTTAAGAAATTGGTTGAATAATTATCTCTTTTCTGTTTCATTTTTCTTTAAACTCACCTTTTGGCCTCGCATAACGAAATGATTACATGTTAATGCAAAAACATGAACACATGCTGTATGTATATATCTTTAGGCACTTAGTTAAAAAAATCTTTCTGTATTGAGATAAATTTATAATGTAGGCAAGTGGGCAGATAAATAGGCTGCTTTAAAAGAAAACAGAAAACAAAATTATAACCATTTCAACAATTAATTCTGTGTTTCCTACGGTCTCAGTGATTCCGAAAATGAAAGAATGAATGATCTTTATCGAAGGATATCGAGAAATTAAGGCACTGCAGCAGCTGCTAGTTAAAAATAATGAAGGGAGGGAAAATTTTCTTATTAAAGTTGTCCCATCGTAAAACTCATTGACAAAACGAGATGTTAGTAACGCTGCTCTAGAAAATTTGCATTTTATAGCTAAATTAAATAATGGGTTCTGTAAGTAAGACATGTAAAATTTTTATGATCTGCAGATAAAAATTAAGCCCCTTAATGGGATTAAAATATAAGAGTGATTGCTGCCGAAGAACGAATGATCATAAATTTTCTCCTAATTACGCTAATCTTTCTTTCTGGCTAAAAGATGTTGTTATTTAATTTCGTTTTTTAAATTTATTTTGAAAGAAAGACGCGAGCCATTTGTGTTTCAGGTGCAATCTGTATTTTAAGAAAGATTAAATTTAAAAAGAAATTCCATAAGAGAAAATGAATTCGTTATTTAACCATTAAAATTTTATTGAGCTCATGATTTCACTTGATAACTTAATTCGCGGTTTATCTTCTTCTTTCTAATCAAATTATGAGCATAAATATTCACTCAGTATGATAATGAACCGATATAAATAATGAACCGACCAAATGCAGTTTTATGCGCATTGGACACAAAAGTAGTTAAGTTTGAAAATGTGTGGTATCGATTTATAAAAAAGGGGAAATTTTGAATTATTTGATAAATGTTGGTAACTACACAAGATTATTCATAAATCCAACGCATACATTTTAAAATTCATTAACAAATAAAATACGTGACCATGTTAAATTTTATTTCACTCAGATAGCAGTAAACTTATTAAGGTTTTTTTAGTTTATTTCACAAAAGTTCAATTTTATCGCTCCACGTGTACCGCAGGCGTATGCTTTATACATATCTTTAGGCAGAAAATCAGAAAAACTTTCTATGGTATAAAAACGGTCATACAGAAAAATGGGCACTTAATAAACTGATCGCTTAGTAATCAGTTTATTATCAGTACTAAGCTAAGTACGTAAGTATTTATTATCAGTACTAAGTTAAGTACTGATAAGATAAGTTATCAGCACTAAGTGCCCAATTTTCTGTCCTAAAGAGAGCTCATTGTATAAGTATGCACAATACTTAGTATGCGAGACAGTATAATACAGTATGCGAGACTTATAGCAAGAGCAGAAATGTAGCTACTATAGAACTGAAGTTAAGTATAGGTACCTACTGATGTAGATACATGTTAATCGAGTATATATGATGGTGCATAAATTAAAGAGTTTTGCAACAGCATTTACTTTTTACGAGAAAACTTTTATCAAAAAGCAAAACACAACAAGCTACTCAAAGCAGGGTTTTATTTGATGTATTTAATAAAACCCAGAAGCATATAAAAACATTTAGTAACTAAAGTTTTAAAAACTTTCAGAAAAACGTTTTTAAAAACTACTTTTCAGAAGATGCATTTGTACTAGTCAGTACATCAGTTAAAAACTGCGTATTGAATTACATTCGTTCCAAACTATGTTATTTCGAATAATATAAAAAGATAGTATTTTCATTGCAAAAGTTATTTACATATTCTCAACTTGTAAGAAAAGAATTTTAATAACTTAGCTTTTAGTTGCTGAGAAGATGTTAGTTCATGTCTATTGATTTTTGATTACTCATTATCTGGTAGTCAAGTTTGGTCAACTAGTGCACTTGATTCTTGCTTCCAAATGTGCAGTGCAATAGCACTGTTTTTCCTCGTAAATAAACTGAGAATGTCAAACGCTACAAAATGCTTCTTAACGTTCTCCTTTTGTCAAAAATTTCTATTACCTTTTCTTTTTCCCTGTCTTTCCTTTTTTTCCTCACTTTCCTTTTTTCTAATCAGTAAAAATATGGATCAGTGTGAAAGAGATTTCAAATTGAATAATATTTTTAAAGAGTTTTCATCGGAGAAATGTATTTTTCCTTATCTCACAAAGATGATTAAAATTTATATTGAAAACATTGCGAGTGGTTTTTATGGCAGACTTTCCCAGTGATTAAAAGCGCGTAATTTTCTGACGACGTTTCTATGGCTGGTAATTACGGATTCATAGAGATCTCTTCAAGAGCTACGTTAGATGAGCAGGAAGAAACTGACAATTTATTGCAATAAATAACAGCACTCAGCAAATTAGATAATTGTCAATAACTGAAGGAAAGGCCGGAAATAAAGGAAACTTTCCTTAACACACAAAAAATGTCGCGAGTTACTAACAAAATAAACTTTGGAGATTGCGATTTCAGATTCTTTCAGCTTGCGATTTCAGGACTCTTTCAGCTAATTTTTTGAACTGAACTCCTGAGACAAGTAACTCTTGCGGCTTCAATGTGGCCATTAATATAGAGTCCCTGGCTTTTTGAAAATCGTTCCTAGGGCTTAGAAAATACGTTTTCGAGTAACTTTCAGAAACTCACCAAGTTAGCGAGAAATTGCCAGTTGTTGTCAAGCTCTTCAAGTGATCTTTTGCCTGCTCGGCTTATAATTGAGCTATTTTCGAAATTTAAGCACTCATCGACTTCAAGATCCCCAACTTTATACAACATTCTGACTCTTATAAGCAAAATACGCAGCCACAAATTCAATTGAACTAAACATCACACTCAAATATTTTTTTAAATGCATCCAATTAATAAATAAAAACAATACATATACAATAAATATCTTTATAACAGTATATAAAAAATACAATCAAATAAACACAAAAATTTACAAAAATGTACAACACTGTATAATAAATATCTTTCATTAGGATTATTAATAAATAAAAACAGTATATATCCTTATAACAATACATAAAAATACTATCAAACGAACACAAATATTTACAAATATGGACAGCGATATAATAAATGCCTTTCATTTGGACCTGCAGATGCGGTTCAACCATTCAAAGATTAATACTTAAATGCTTTTAGCAAAACATCAACAACAACCGTCTGATTTCTTTCTGGTATTTGGAGCTTTCAGTGAAGATATAAGCAAAATGCATGCAAATATATTACGTGGAAGAAAAATATTTATTTTTCATAGTTATCTCTTTTATAATTTTCGACCTACCGAACTATCACTGCTGTTGAGAGATGTTTCTTGGATTTTAGTTTCACTTTCTTGGACTTTTAGTTTCATCTTCCGTCATATTTTCTGTGTCTTAGATATGCTTTTCTATTTACTTTTTATTTATGACTTTATTAATTCCAGGTTTTTTTTATTCTACTAATTTTGCTTCTATTCTGCGTCTAGTGATTTAAAAAGGCGTTTTAAGTACGTATTCAACGAATTTACATATTGTTTTTCTCTTCAAATACACGTAAAAACAGACATTATATTTTTTGCATTTTAAAATGTCCGTTTTTAATAATTTCGTTATGCAGGCTAAAATATGAGAGTTTTATACTTCTTTTCACTGCTTCTAAATCTCTTCCAAAATTTTAAAAATTGTATTCTTTTTAACACGCTAAAATTGAGTTTTTAAATAGCGATACAGTCCTGTCCATAATAAATAAAGATTAGAAAGCCAGAGCATGCTGCTGCCAATAAGTTCATTTATTTAATATCTTCGATATTGTAAAGGTATCTTTACCATCAGCTTATGAAAATGAATCATTTAAAAAATTCTTTTATTTTCATTTTTTAACAATATTTTGCAAAGGGTTTATTTCATGTCATAAGTATGATTTAAAAAAATATATTTTTAGTGTTACATACTATATATATATATATTATATACATATCGATTACAAATTTATAGCTTACATTGTTCTGTATCCTAGATGCTTGAAGAACAAATATCCGGTGATTTAGAAGGGAATTAGATTAGAATCTTTATCTATAACTTGTCTCACTCAAAGTAAAATCTCTGTGATGATAGGATGAGATTTTGCAGTGATATTCTGATTGTTGTAATCTATGTGAATTTATTTTTTAGTTCTGTCCAAATAATAATAGTATTTTTTAATATTTTGATTTCTGTCAACAATAAAAAATTAGAATTATTTTTGTTTAATAAAATTTGATGTGGACACCACATGATTTCTTTGTAGACCTGTTAAATTATGCATATCTTTGCAGCACTGCATTTAAGCGTGTTTTTGTGAATTATTCTAACTTAATTAACCAATACCTCAATTCAAGTTGAAAATGACATCTAAAAGTTAAAAAGTGTTTAAATTCAATATCGCGTTATAGAATTCCCGTATGCAAAATTTCCACGTTCTACAGCTAATCGTTTTTGCATTATGCAAGATACATATGCACGTAAGTACTCACAGATCTTACGAGAAAATCATTTTTTAATCCATTATGAAATCAGTTTTGGAATAGTCTCTTATTCTGTACGTACATAGAGATGTCACGCCAAAAAAAATAATTAAAATATATATTTTCGTTGAAATTTAAGATAGAAAAGGCTTCGCGATTATAGTACAAGGATGTTAAAAATGGTGGGGAGTGAAATATTTCTATGATTGCATAAAATTATATTCGTTTACAATTTTTTTAATTAATTAATTGATTTTTAATGGCAAATTTTCTTCCTGATGTTAGGAAGTAGCTTAATATTTTTAAGTTCTGAGTTAACGTTTGTAATTAAAGTTAAAGGCTCTTCTAATAAAAATGCTGGAAAGTAGACGGAAATAACTTCAATACTTTAAAATAGCTATATGAATCATAAAGAGCTACGAATTTTGAGATCTTATTGAAGTCCATCTCTGGTCTTCAAGAAGCAAAAATATTCTACCCAACTTATTTTTCCATGGGGGAAAAAAGTCACTGTTTCTCTCGAAATGCTTAAAACTCACCTATATAAATAAGGTTATTCTAAGGTTAAATTTTGCTTCATTTAAAGCTTCTTGACGAGGTCTGAACAGTACAGCAGAAATTCAGAGACATTTATCTTTGCAATTTAGGAGACCATTAAAATGCAACTAACCAAAAGTTCATAAATATTAAGGTTATATCGAAATTTTTATGCAACTGTATTTGCTCTGCAATAATATATACTGTATTCGCGAACATGTCATAAGCTTGCTATTCCCCTCACTATTTTCCTGCGCAGCAGCGTGACATTCAACATGGATCCGTGACTTGCGTGTGAGCCCTGGAATTCTCAATACTCGAGCTCCCACGTCTTGACTTTTTGACAGTGTAAGGATTTACAGACTTTGCGTGACTTACCGAGATAAAAGAGAAAAGGGGAATATTTTCCCAGTTTTTATTATTTTCGCGCCTTTTGGTTAATGTCTTTCTGGGGCTAATCGTATATGACGGTCACATGACTCTTCGAAATTTTAGTCCTGCTTGACATGTTTGTCCTTGCTTATGTTTCAAATGTTTATTTATTTAAATCTTTTATACAGATACTGCAATAGGACTTTTTTTGTATCTTTCCAAAAATTTCTGCCGTCCTCTCTCTCTGCCTCTCTTTACTTTTAATTCAAAATATTTTGCTATAAAACTAGGAGATACTAGATAAGCTTGCATAAATTTATTGTGAAAATATCTGGAATGCGGATAGGCTAATACAGCCACCATTTAGCCAAGATTAAATTAAATGTATCAAGGCGTAGTTTTTGTTTCTTTCAAGAAGCAGTAATTGTATGCATAGATTTAATTATGTATGCGTAAACTGCCCTAGGAATACGACAATGTACTAGGAGATGCACAAAATATTTTACAATAATTAGTTCCTTAAAATGTTTAATGTAATTGATGTAATTAGATATATTAATGTAAATGTATTGTTTGTATGATGTATTAATGTTATATTAATCTGTCAAAATCCAACTTTTGTTAATTGATTAAGTTCGTAAAAATTGTATACCGTATATTGGAATCGTATTAATGTAATGTATCTTTGTAAATGTCTTCTTGTGCTGGCTTCTGATGCGGGCCAACCGAACGCCCAGCGGGTATAGGAGTGCGGCTGAGCAATACCTGTAAAAAAGTCACTGACGAAGTTCTGGTGCTCCGTCCACTTTTCCCTGCCCCTGTATACATATATCCCTTGCAAAGAATACATCATAAATATAGCATATAATTCCTCTGATAAGTGTTACAGTCAACTCCTGATTTAGCGTGGTAATACTGGGGATGACATCAACGATTATTTTAAAATTACGGCTAATCCGATGGTTAATCAGTTAAAAAAGCACAGGAAAAGTATTTTACGGGTTCGTAATGGGTTGAATGCACACAGGATAGATGATAGTTTTGATAGCTTGATGAAATTTAGTTTTCCAAAAAGACTTTACAGTTCTGGAACTTTTCACAATAGTACTCCTACAGCTTGTTGCAGTATGACAAAGCACAGTTACAACTTCGAACTACTAACAGCGTTCAATATAAGACAATATAAAGAACCTGAAATACGTAAGGTCGCAGAGTAATCTCTCAGAACTCTCAATACTCTGAGATAAACTCTTGAACTACACTGAAAACTAATGTTGTGTACGTTTTTATATAGTTTTCCCACGGCCGCCTAGAAATTTCCAAGACATCCTATTTCTTCGAAATTGCTGGAAAACATACACAGTTACAGTTACATAGAGCTGGATACAGTTACAGTTGGGGATAAAGTTATAGTATAGGGATCGGACTAGTTACAGTTGAATAGAGGTGAATACACAGCTACAGTTATATAAGAATCGAATAGGTTACAGTTCCATAGGTATAGAACCGAAAAATCGCGTTGCATAGGTACACCAACAAATTTGGCGACTTTTGGCGATTTATCGCCTGGCGAGAAAAATTAGTTGCCTAAATCACGGCCAACTTGGCGCTATCTCGCCAGACGAGATAGCCATTTACCTCAAAGTTAAATGGACTTACCCTCCCTAACCCTGTTTTTCCGGGGATGATTTATACTCTTGAGGCCTTTCGTATTACATTATGCAAAAGGTATTGCAATTTACGTATAATTTCACTAAAATTATACATAAAAGTATTAACTGATATTACAATTAACAGCACAACATTATTAAAAATTAATGTTTATTTTCAAGACGTTTAATCTAGAGATTAAACTCATTTGGTTAAGTAAATTAAACCAGTTCTCGAAAAACGTTAGCACTGAAAATAACGATAGTATAAACTTATTGCAAGAAAACATGAAAATAGTCATTAAGCTCGAATTCACATGAAAATGTCAGTTGGAAATTGGCTCACTTCGTTGCCATAGTTCATCTGGCAGACATCATTCGTTCTGTTATAACGCGCATTTTTCTTTTTTACACAATCTTGTTTTATGTTGCTTATTTGTGATAGTAGTTTTTCCATCGCTCCTCAATAAAGAAACTTAACTTCTTTTTAGACGGAGCCCGATTAATCCGCAACTCGGTTAATCTGCCCTCAGTTATTCCGGAGTTGACTGTATACGTACATCTCTTCCTGAGTGAAGGTAAGAGTTAGCAAGAGTATGTTTTTACTTGTTGTTTATATTCTAATAATAAATATTGTTACGAAATTTGTATATATATAAATAATTTTAGAGAAATTATATGCGAAATTGTAATTCTTGAAAAAGGTCTTCCGTAAAAATTAGGTTCCAAGGGCAAGTCTATTTAACATTTTAATGGCTATCTCTCTAAATTGGCAAGGTATCGCAAGCTGATGACTAATTTTTGTCAACAAATTGGACGGAAAATCGCTAAAAGCCACTAAACTTCGCGACATTTTGGTCCGGTCCCTGTATAACTGTAAATGTATAACTAATTGGTCCCTGTATATAAGTGTAACCGTATCTGGCCGTTATATGTAACTTTAACCATATAAGGCTTCCAGTAATTTCGAGAAATGGAAAGAACTAGAAATTTCTCGGCGGCTGGCACTGGTGGCGTGGTGCTGTAATGCAACTATTTTGGAGGTCTGAGGCTAATGGACGCGGAAGATTGGGTGTTCTGTCCTCTGTTTCTCTATATCGATAGGCTGGATTCGGGCTATGAGCCTCTGCCGTCATCCTGGTAAAAAAAATGGTTCAACTAGATTTTGCGATGACATTCGCCGTTTGAAGGAGTTCACAAAGAAAGACAACTACACTCTTCCTAGAGCTTACGACATGATGGATGCGGAATCTCCAGTTCAACCATTTTGACACCGTGCTTAGTTCGGACTCCTGACCGGTAGAGAGAAAAAGTGGACAGAACTCAGACCTCAGAGGACTCCGTTATTCAAAATATGGTGGCTCGAGGTACCGTTGTTTTTTCACTGCGCGAGAAACATACATACATTTATGCAGATTCTTCATTACTTGATTACTTTAAATATAACACAGAGAGGTATTATTTGGTGGCAGCAATTTGAAAAGTGAACCGGCATTTATAGTAAACCAACGCAAAATGCCAAAACGATATTAATAGTCCTTCATGACAGATTGCCCCTTGGGACTAATAAGAAAGAGAAGCAGACTTTCTGCTAGTGGTGGGACGAATCCTAAATTTTCTCGAATACAAATCCAAAGAGTTGATCGAATTTTTCTAAGCTTCTAAATCTCTCGAATCATTCTTATAAGAATAATAATAAAAACTAAGACGAGACTGATAGCTCATTCGGAACTAACGTCCCTTTGGAGCTAATTATTCAAAAATATTTTCCAGAAATGAATCTGCTCCAAAGCGGCTAGAAAGAACAATGTCGACTTCTAAATATAAATTTTAGAATGAATAAACAAAGTCAACTATAGAATCTGACAGATATAGAATTTAAGCTATAGCATTTGGTAGATAATATAGAGAATTAAAGAAAAAGCAAGATTTTATTTATTCGGAAAAAAAAAACAATTTATGCTATTGTTTGAACTAGATTAAAACATTTGTATTAAAAGTTTCATAAAAATGCTAAAACAAAACTATGTCTACATGTTCGTAAATGAGTGAACAATTGTGTTAGCGGTTGTTGCAAATACCTCTAACCTTACTTGAAATTTACTAAAAAAACCGTTAAAGAAACGTAATTTTAAATCATAAAAACAATAAAGCATTGTCTAATATTAAATTTTAATAATCAATAAATACGAGTAACAAATAAGAAGAAGAATGAAAAACATTATGCCTGTAAAAGACATTAGAACCTTGAAAGGCAGGAAGCAGGGACTGCTAGGTCATAGTTTTTTATAATTCATATATACGTGTTTGTATAATTTATGTGTAATTAGAAATTATAAAATTATTGTAGAAATTATCTCAGAAAAGCAAATCATTTAGAACTGCTTCCTGACGAAGAGCTACAGTTTTAGATGGTATTTTCAATTTTTGCGTTAACTGCAATTTCCAATTTTTAATTGTTCTTTTAATTTTTTTTAAATATCGTTTTGCTCTTTGTCTTCTAGGCTTGACAAGCAAATCGGAGCACAATTAATAAAGATTAATTTTATATTAAAATTTTCATTTCAGTCTGTATGTTTTGTAATATCAATGATACAATAGTTTTACTTCCATTTTGCTTTCGTATATCAAGGTATAATTTACTTCTATTCTGCTATTAGTTTATTACAGAAAAAAAAATCTCTTCCAAAGAGTATAAAATTTTTTAAATATAAATCATTAATACTTTTCTGTCTTCCCAACCTCTCTTTCTTTTTTGACAACTTTAAAATGTATATCACTGGAAGGAATCTTCTCCTAATAACGCCATCAAAATTCGTTTATCTCTGTTGGAAACGACCCCAGAGATCATTCAGTTGCACAAATATCAGGTTACTGTACTTCGAAAGGAGCTTGAATGAAAGGGGAGTAACAACAAATGCGGGGTCGTGGTGTCCCTTTTACTGACGGCGCGTGCCCTCCTTGCCCACACTTCAAAAAGTCAACATCTGAAGAAATCGAATAATCTTAAACAGCTCCCGAAACCCCTCAACAAGGAAACGCGCCAGAAACGAGCAACAATAATAATAATCACTGAAAAGGACCACACGCCTATAACTTTCCGAAGGAAACTCCTTCCCCCTTACCTATAGTAGTCCCCCTCCCCATACTCGTTTCTTCAAAACCTATAAAAGAATAACTAACTACCTCTCCTTTTGCAGCCTCCTCTCCACACGTACGTCCATCCATTCTGTAGATAAATGAAAAAGCAATTTTTGACAAATGATGCCACGTCGCGCTGATGGGCGGTGAAACTGGCGAATTTGGTGGACACTGCGCGCTAGAAGTGGATCATCAAGGTGCACCAGGTACGTGAGCCTTTTGTTGCTCCGTACAACGCTAGATGAGCATTAGGAGTCGTAAAGGTATATTCCCCCCACCGCCTTTTTGGGTGTCCCCTGCCTTCTCCGTTTTAACTTCCCCTCACGCATATTCGGGAGGGGGCCATCTGAAAATACGGCTTGCTACAGGCAGGACCATTTGGGGACGTAGATAAAATATCCATTTACTTCGTTGGAGATAATATTTAATCACCGTGCTACTAGCACGAATATAAGACGGCCTTACAAAAGAGACGAACTTTCAGTTTGAAAATCTTTTACAGATAAGGTAGAACTTCTGGGATATTCTTATACATAGGGTGGCCATAAAAAAAACTTCCCAGATATATGAAGTCCTACGGCCTATCTCTACTCAGCAATTGAAATGAAATTTCAGGTATTGTTATTTAAAGGTATTCGAATTCTTCATATATTAATGATGATGATATGAAGGAAAAATGGTTACCAATTTTTAATTAAAGCAAAATTTGAAATCTAAATTTAATGAAAAACAGATTTTAAAATCAGGTTTTTAAATTAAAGCGAATGAAGTACGTAATTAAGCCTTCTTGAGTTCCATTTTCTAAATATCATTTTTAAAAACTATTTGAGCAACAATTATTTTTTTTCCTTTCAGAATCATTTTAAGTCAAGGCAAATTAGAGAAGGATGGAGGATTTTTCAAGAGTTAGCAAAGGTAATAACTAAACATTAAACTTTAGACTACATCCCCCCCCCCAAAAAGAAACAAAAAAATTAGAAGATTCAGAAAATCTGCTTGTAAGCTTAGGAAAATAATAAAATCCGGTTCAGCTACAACTGAAATTGCAGTAAACGCTTTCTTTTAATCAATGTGTCTGTTTGAAATAAGTGTAACCTAAGTTTTGAGTTAAAACATTTAACTGCCTTTTATATTAAGATTCAAAATATTAGTATGTCAAAAGAAGCCCTAAGAGATTTTAGTTTTCGTAACTCAAATCATTTTTCTAAATTCAAAGATTCGAATGCCTTTTACTGTCAGTTTAACTTTTAATCTGTAGGTTTTCCAGATTAAGCAGGCATAATGACATATGAGTAATTTATTTAAAAAATATATATTATCTGAGCTGGAGAAAAGTAAAGAGTATAAGCATTGTTTTTGTTTTTCATCTATCAGAGTAAAACTTATACGTGAAAGGTACTGTGAACCGCCTGCTCATCTTTGCTAAAATTTGTTTAATTTAACGTTAATCTGTTTCTTATTAATTTATATCTCATTTAAGATGTGATAGTAAAAAGTAGTGTTAAAGTGAGGTATTATGAGAAAGACAGAAATTATACGTAGTTGGATACAAGTCTTGTATTTTTTACTTCCTTTTACGAACTAAGTATTGTAACCGCAAAAACTTTCCGGTATTATATATCAATAGAAATATTCACTTGTATCCTTCCCGAATCCATTTGAACGACTTTTTTGCCAACATCAATATATATATCCGGGCATATATTAATTATGCAAGATATATATATATATATATAGTTTTAACACTACTACTCCGGCATACATTAATTATGCAAGATATATACTATATATACGGACATATATTAATTATGCAAGATATATATATATATATATCTTGCATAATTAAAAAACGATTCGGAGTGAAACGTTGAAATTTTATACACGGGATTGCTACTTCTACTTGTGCACTCCTCTTTTTTATTGCACTCAGGAGAACCATACACAGGGTGTCCCATTCGAAAGAGGCCCCACAAACATTTGCTTAATTTACACTTCAATTACACTTACGCTTAAAGGCTTTGCATAAGAATTAGGAAATAAATAAAGTGATCATGTCATATCTTGTTCATGGAGAAATAAAGATGAATCACAAAAGGTGCTGGAAATGACCGTCCTGATTTTGTAAACACAGTTGCAAA
>KK121261.1:668121-693108 GCA_000611955.2 Stegodyphus mimosarum | reverse complement strand
GCTGCAGATTCTCGAATGTTGCTGACAGAACCTCAGGTGTTACTGCCTGGATTTCACAAATGATGTTCTTTCATAAATCTTCCTAGCTTTGAGGTTTGTTCCTGTATGCCTTGCCTTTAGGAGATCCCCGAGGAAAACGTCAGGTGGTGTTAAATCAGGTGGCCTTGGTGGCCACAGTGCTTTCGAAATCACTCTGCCGGGGAAAAAAGAATTCAACTTCAGCCATAGACATTCGAGACGTGTGGCATGTGGCGCTACCCTATTGATACCAGTCGAAGGTAATTTCTTCATCGTCTAACTGGTTCACAAATTCTCGAAACAGTTCAATGTAAGCAGTAGCCTCAAAAACAAATTGGTCCGATGATGCGACGCTGTGATTGCACAGAACACGCCAATCTTTTATGAATGCAGCAGTTGCTACCTATACTAGTGCATGTGGATTTTCATTACACCATTAACGTGTATTCTGAGTGTTTATATAGCCAGAGAGGTGGAACCACGCCTCATCAATGAACCATATGTATTGCAATATTCCTGACCTCTGAGCAATAAACTGCTGAAACGAACGGCAAAATGTAATGCGTTTGTCTTTGTCACTGACATGCAGTTCCTGAACAACTGTAAACCTGTATGGATACATACCGGCTTTCCTCGCAGCTCTGTGACGTGTGCTCCGTGACATTCCACATTCCTGAGATAAACGTTGAACAGACTTTGCAGGAGAGGCCAATAATCGTTGTTTCACATCAGTCACTTTTTCTTCCGTTCATTGCGGCCTTCCCCCATCGTGAAGATCCAACACAGTTCCACTGCTCTCAAACTTGTTCACTAACTTTCGTATGCAGCATTTAGACGGTATATGTTGGGCACCAAACCGTTCAACAAATATTCGCTGAATGAACCAGTAATCCAATATTGAATAATCTCTTTTAACGGAACCAGCAATCCAATATTGTTTCCCAATAAACACGCGTCCTTCGATAAAATAGCGATAAATTGCTACTAAACACAAAACACTGGGCTCAAGCTCAAGCCACAGCGACACGCGGTTATTGCAGAGTGCAGTGCTGCCACGTCAAAACAATTATTTCAATTTCAGCGGAATTATGATTATTATTGCACATGTTTGTGCGACCTCCTTCGAGAGGGACACTCTGTATTAATATATGTAAACCCACCACCTTGCCCGGCTTAAATGTCCTTTACCTGGCCTTTATTTTCACAATCGTTGGCCGTAGTCATATACTTCCATTTACAGAAGAGTTTTCAATGATAAAATATTCATGTCTGAACAATGTCATATTAAAAACAAATCGCCGAATAACGAAATCTAACTTCTAATGAGATCTTTTTGTTCCCATACTTATATTTGGGAAAGTTTTATACTCGTTATGAAAAAATAAAATTAGAAGTTTGACTTCTTTACGACAAACATTGACCGGGATATTTAATTTCAAAATTTGAAATTTTGATCATTTTCAACTAACCTTGAAAGATCGGCTAATTAAGTTAGAATAATTCAAGGAAATATGTTCAAATGAAATGCAGCAAAAACTGCGTATAATTTGATAGACCGTACAAGGAAGTCATGTAATGTCCACATTAGATTTTTTTTATTCTCGTTCCGTCGAGAGTTAATTCTGATGCTTGAGGAAGAATGAATATCACGATCATCGACGATATGAACGGCTACTACATAATTGATTGAGATCATATCAAGAAGTATAGAAAAATACGTGACTTAATTTTTGGTCTCTCCTTTGATGAGGCTGTTCAAAGACAGTGCTAATCAGCAAGTTTGGGATCTAGGAGCAATGTTCTTCCGAAGATCCATGACGTCCACTGCTCTTGCTTTCGAAGGAATAATCAGATTTTGAGTAACTCTAGTATAATTATAAACTCCTAAAATCTCTTTGATGTGAACGCGGGCAGTAAATACCCCTAATGTCATGCTTTAGGGTCCCTTAAAATTTCGGATTTTAAACCCCAGCTTTGTGATACTGTCATAAGAGCTTCATGACATATGAAAGTTACATATGAATATCTTGACACGGTACATTTTAAAGTAAATATAATAAGAAAAAGAAAAATTTATGAATTAGAAACAGTCTATAGACCTTTTAAAATTAACGTTAACATTTCTTTTTACATAGGTGTGTTAGATAAATATATCGTAACTGACACTGAGCTAATAGAATGTATTTTGATCTTCCGAGGCAATATTTCATGGCTTTCTAAATATTTTTAAGTTAAAATAAGTAAGCTGGTGAACATAGCTGCCCCAAACCATGTTAATGAAAGCTGAATAAGATCGTTTCTTCTGTTTAACTGTTATTCTCAAGATAGCCATTTCTGAATTCAATTTTGACTTTCCAATGTATTTAGCTTACACCTTTTCTATGCTTTATTTATGTACACTGCGCAAAAAAAAAGGGGGGAAGGTGACAGTTCTATACCTCCCGTTCTACTGGGCCTATTGACAAAATTCTAATTGCGTTATTCATGTCTCGAAAGCGCGACTTAGGATATATATTAGACTTATATATAGCATTATTCTAACATAAGTATTTTAACACAAAATCGGACTTTTTATGAAATATTTTTTTTCCCTATTTAGATTCTACGACTCAAATTATGCCTAGATATTAAATTTTGTAATTTTTGGTGAGAAATTTATGGAGAAATTTAAAAATTTATCTTGGTGTATTTTTTTTTCAGTTTGCGCCAAGAATAATTCACTTGGCGGAATTCTTAATTTATAGTAACCTACTTACTTTCCTTTTTTTCATTGATGTACGAGAGCAAAAAAGACCCATCGTTCATTCTTTCAAATACTAATTTTAACAAAGTGCGAAAACCACATTTTCGTTATTATCGCTTATATTAAATACGTCAAATTTCAAAACGCGCCAAAATGTAAATTTACGTATACCCTAAGAAATTTTTAATAAAAAACTCTAATTTTTGGAAGGTATGCTTAGAAATACATCTACTTTAAGAGGAATGGTAAAAATCTTATAGGTTATATATAATTCAAATGTTTTTCGAAAAATTTATAAAAATTATTTAAAAATACATATTTAAAAAAGTAAATCATAAAAAATGGGGGGAATTTTTTTTTTTGGAATGAACCTAAATTTTGAACTGTGGAAGGAAGAATCAAATAAGTTTAATACAAAAAAGACATATTGATAAATATATATCAAATTCAATTAACATAGAGGAGCTAAAGTTTTGAGAGCTAACTTTTTTTAATTTATTTTTTTGACTTTATCATGCTATTGCTCTAAAGCAACCGCAAGTTTGATGACTGAAGTGTTCTGTAGGAATGGGCTTTTAAACAGTTAAAAGTTCATAATTAAAGTTATAAAGAGCAGACAATGTTGAGGTTTCCGCAATAAAGGCAACAGTTCTTAAAATTTCCTCTGGGAATTTATTTGTGAAGTTTTACTGCAAAAGTTTGTAAAATTTCCAAAGAAAAAATTCCTTACCGCATTCTTTCCATACGGGCAGTCAGTTATTCTGAGCTGTGCAATTGAGATTACAAACTACATTTTAATGAAGATTGTATCAAACGCTTTATATTTCAGTTTTCACCTCCAATTTAATGTAACGTTTTTAATCGTGTTTCTCAAAGTGGTGGCCTCGTTATTTTGCGAGGTTTCGATAGATGCGGGAGGGGGTTGGAAATAAAACGTTCAGGAAAATCTATGCCATTTTTTACCCCATTGAGCTTGAAATAGTGTCATAGATTTTTACTTAAAAAAGCATTTATGTATTTTTTAAAAAGAGAAAAGTCACAAACATGCGATAGTAATAATTAAAAAGGGCAACCAATACATTGTAGAACGTTTGTCATATTGTAGAGACATTAATATTTTTTATGCTAAGAGACGTGAAAAATTAACAATGCCCTCGCCGAGACTCGAACCTCGGATCTCTTGAATAGGTGCTGAGTCTGCTGACCATTACACCACGAAGGCATGCTAAGAAGGCGGGAGAAATACCTTATAATTTGAATTTCTTAACTTAATTTCGCAAACTGACTTATCGAACTGCCAGTAATAAATTAGGTCAGTGGTTTAATGTTGATTGCCTGCTTTTGCGAAGTAATGATGATGATGATGATAATAGTAATTCTGACAACTTTTGCTGAAATATGTAAATTTGATATTTCGTCTCATCCGTATTAGGTCTGTTTTGACGAATTAGTATCACTGTACTTAACTTCCTGATCACAGTAGTTTATACATCACATTAATCTTTCATATAATGTATAGATAATGGCCTTTCTTTTGACATCAGCCTCTCTAAGACGAGATCATCTTTAAAGTGACCAGTAAATTTCGGTATTAAATGTCAGCTTTTTAAGGCAACTATTTCCACAGAATACCAAATATTATGTCCGTAGGTGTAGTCTTAAAAAAGGTTCACCATTTTTACTTCTGTGGATTATTAGATCATGTCTTGTGGATCATTAGTCTTCCTGTGAATAAGTTTCCGATAATTGCTAGTAATTTCGATTTTTGCTACAGTCAAATCTAGATTAATCGGAAGCGGATTTATCGGGCTGGGAATTAACCAAGTTCTGCCTAAAAAAATTATTTTTTACTTAACAATAAAAAACTTACGATCTTACTTAAAAAATTACTTCTAAAACTGCCGTTATGAAATTATTCTTGTTTTCCTCTCATCTAATAATTTCCTTTTTTCCCATTAACTTATTTCACACTTTTTTGTGATACTTTTAATAATAACTGTTAAATAATTTCGAAATGTGTAAGTAAAATTTGATTTATTTAGGCATCCAAATGAGACTCGATTTGGAAGCTGACTGGATCTTGAAAACACAGAAAGAAGAAAGGTATTTCACTTCTAAAATATTCAGCAATTTAAAACCCTTCATGAACTTTGTTGGACACAGTTTTAGATTTAAAGAATACGATGTGGTAAGTTTAGCAAACATTTCTACTCTTTTGTTATCCATGCATATTGTTATCTCCTATGTAAAATAGATTAATTTGTAAAACAACGGAATTTTTCATGTAAATTATCTCTCAGTCTCAATTAATCGCTTTTCATATGCCAACAAAAATCGTTTTTTTTTTCTCTGCTGTAAATACTTTGGACATACTTTGGAGATCGTTATACTGGAATTTTTTACTTTTTTATGTAAGTAGATGAGCATATGGGATTTGATTTTGCTAATATATTGAGGCAAAAATACACAATATTTTGATAACGTCACTAGCGCGCCTGCATGAATTATATTATAACGCCGTTGTTTAGTTCAATGTTGGAGTGACAACCAGCGATTGTGGGAGCAACGTACTGATTTTGCTTGTACGAAAATAAGTATAAAATGCCGGAAAATAAAGTTGCACTAAGAAAACAGAAAATAAAGATGCATTAAGAATACAGAATTTAAGAAAGATTTATTGAAAGAGGATAATAAAAAACGTTTAGTTGGTAAAAAGGAAAGAACACAACAAGCGATTTAAGCAAAACAATAAATAAAATCGACTGAAGTTGTTAGTTCTCAAATAAATCAAGATGCTCCAACTTCTTCTACTGTTGCCAATAATAAGTTGTCAAATTTAGAGTTCTTTTACCAGGTTAGAGTGGAGAGATTTTTCGAAGGTATCCGTCAAATAAAAAAAATGGTCAGTTGTTTCAACAATATTTAAAATCTTAGGAACTAGTCTTACGCATCTAAAACTAATCTTACGCATCATCTAGAAGTGCAGATGTTGGCAAAGTTTCTTTATGACCACTCTGTTTGCACGTAATTCAGTACTGTAATGACTATACTCAAAAGTTTGTGTTATGTAACTTTGCCTAATTTTCTGTTATTATCATATTTTGTTTAAATGTAACAACTCCAATGCATAATTGCAGTTTTCCTTAGAGGAAAAGGTATACAGTCAGTTCTAATTTTTCAAACTCTAGCTGGTTAGTGTATCGGGGCAAAAATACTGTTCGATTCTGTAGATGCCCCATGCACCTGTTTACCTGCTTAACTTTGAGACTTTAATGTGGCTAAAGTACAATTCCAATTTTCAATTTTTTTTTTTTTTTTTTACGTTTTGCTATCGTCTCTTATAACTATTAAATGAAGCATAAACGAAAATTATAGCTTTTGGGGTTACTGAGATTCTACTAAGACATACTTTGCGTGTTAATTTTTCCCTCTCAGATCGCCACTAAGAAAATTAATCTTACTTTAAAAAAATTAAGAAATTTTAGTTGTACATAAGTAAAAGAGAGTCCTCTCTTAAAAAAAAGGAGGGGGAGGAAAAAAGAGTGAGAGAAAGAAAGTCTTAGGCGAAAATAGTGTAACAATAAAATAATAGTAACAAATATGAATGTAATAAATTTTGTAATAAAATATACTCAAATCATGTAACAATCGAAAATGTTCGTCAACGGCTAAAATTACCTTGCCATCCACACTTTGCCATTCATTTGTGTAGATGTTATAATAGCTAAGGGTGGCTATTTACCTTTGACACAGCAAATTGGTGGAACTTACAGTATATTAATTAAGTTATATTCTCAATAAAACCACGTGAAGTTAAAGCACTAAGTGGTCGAGTAGACAAGGCTTAACTAATATTTAACACTTACCAACCATGACATTGGCAGACGTTTACGCCTGTTCCGATTCGCGGTTTTCTTTCTATAAGCAAATTAGCCTGCAAACAAATTAGCTTGCCAGCGGCGGCAACAGTCAAGTCAGTATGACCAAGCATGCCTCTCACGATTCTTCTTCTCATTTTAATCTCTGTGGTTTGTCACCTCCACGAAGGCATCCCTCCCTTTAGGCAGATAGCCCTCGTGGGCTTTGCCATAATTGAATAACCTAACCTAACCGATTTTCTAACTGAACGTTTTGACTTGTATTTTATTGGAATGCATTAAAGCTGTAAGAATTTGTTGTGAGATGTTAAACAACTATCATAGTCCAAAGCGTTTAAAAAGAAGTCTGCAATTGCTATCCAGAGGCAATTTTGTGGTGGTTTCAGTAGAAGTTGATCCTTTCCCCTTCCACGAGTGGATTAAACTTTAAAAAAAATCATGGTCAATATATGAGTCAAGTGGAAGAAATAAGCTAAGAAAAATGAAATGAGTTCAAGTATATACCAGTGAATATATAAAAATTACAGGAGACATTGAGAGGTAATCAACAAGTCAAGCATATACGGACAGCCGAAAAGAAAACGTAAAACAAGAAATAAAAAGCAAATCCTAGGATTTTCAGATAAGGAGTCGTACATGCTGGAGAAAAACAACAAACTTTACCAGAATTTTTAAGGGAAACTGATCTGAAAGGCATTATTTACCATAAATAAAAGGGAAAATCTTAGTAAAAAAACTTTAAGTGCTATAAAAGAATAAAATACATTTAATTTAGGGTTCCGTTTATTTTATGTACAATAAGATAAAATCAGACAATTATTGTCTAACCCCACATTTGAATATATAGGACACCAAAGTTGTGAACTCAGATTTACTCTAGAAATCAATTTAGAATTTCCATTCTTCCACCTACAGAAGGATTTCAAAGATGCTCACTTTCCAAGGAAGGCTGGCAGGCTAGATTTTGGGCAGCTCGTATCTGTTTCCATCAACCTAAGCACAGATATTAAACCTCCTCTAGCTGCCACCCACTCTGTTCGTGATTGAAACCAAACATTTTGGAAACGCGTATATACTAGTGGGTGGAGCTCTCGGCGTGTTTTAGAAGTCCAATTCTCACCACCACCCGTACTTTACCCACCGACCCCTGACCTTTTTCGCACCCTTGATGATGGTGCCTGGAAGCGTGTCGCCGTGGGCGGGGTGGGGCGCAGGATGCGCTCAATGTTTCGGTTACGTAAAATTTTAATCTATTAAATTTTGGGTGCGGTTACTTCCCGCTGCCTTTTTGGAACCAGCTAAATTGCATTCGGATGGTTTCCCATTTAGAAAGAATACGTCTGATGGCACTTGCTGTTTATTGCATTAAAATATTATACTACGCGACATGCTGAAGCATGGCGGTGAGATAATCTATTTTTAAATAGTTAATGGTCAAAAGGAAAATTTTCAAAGTTACTTATCTTCTCGAATTAGTTTTGCTTTTCAAGAAGTTCTCATCAGTCTGCCTTTTGGCTGGGGTTTATTCGAAACGGATTGTAATTCACCTCAACTTTGTTGTAAAATTGTGCTTGCAAGGGATGTCAATGTTGTTCTTGAATTGCTGAAATTGTTCTTGACTGCTATTAAATACTATATGGTGTTGTGTATACTTTTCGTGTTGTTTTCTGTTTAAAAATGTACTTAACTAGAAGTATGTGAATAAGCCAGTTTTAAAACATAAGAAGCCATAATCTATAATTTTGAACTTCCTTTTTCAAACGCTGCTAACTTCACGTGATATGAGCTACTTAACATACAATGTTCAGTGTGTAACCTAGTGACTAGCCTCCCAGGTCTACACAGCAGTTAGCGGACGGGAGGGCTGTCATGTCCTTGGGTTAGTTAAAACTGACGGATAAGTTATGGATGTTTGTGACTATAGTATTTTAATGGAATGAGAGTTTTTAAAATTTGTCGATCTAAAATTTCTCTTGAGCAACAACAATACGGGAAGAAATCGAGTTGCGAAATCTTCGGATTCTGTTTGCTTAATGGGATATCATATAGATCAACACTGGGATAAAACTTAGATAGAATCGTTTATGTGCTTTTATTTATTTCAGATTTTATGCAGTCCAACGACTGTTATTGGTTCTGTGCTGCCAATTTATAATTTTTGTTGACTTTGGACTATTATTGCGGGATGAATTTGATCATGATACAAGATCTGCTCATGCAAAAATTAGTCTTTGTTTGAAATACGTTTCAAATGAAAATGCTCAGTTTCGACAATTGATAACGATCTTAGAATTACTGATCATGAGTATTGTTTTGAAAGAAAAATATGGAGCTATCTTCTCCACCTTCAAATTATTATTTGGAATTTTTTTTAAATATTTTTCTCATTTTCGACTCAGGGAACTACACTATTTATCTTCACTCTTTGTTCTTCCTGTCTTCTTTCATCTCCGCCAAGTAATATCTACTGTTGTCGTGCAATAAAATAAATTTTGCCGTTTAAATTAAAGAAAGAGAAGTATGCTACAACCTAACGCATTTTGTTATTGTAATTAAATTTTATTTTTGATTCTGTCCGTAGGGTATAGGTAACAGAATAAGAGGGAAATTCGGTGATCAACGTAATGTGTATTTAATTTTTTTTTGTTAATTACATTAATAGTATGAGTGTTAATAACACATTTTGAAATTGAAAAATGTTAAAATATTGTTTAAAATTATTTTTCGATTGAAAGCGATGTCCTATTCTTATTTGGACAGTAAAAGAGTCATCGCTGTAGATTGGTAACAAGACTCCATGTTGCCAGGACGAGACTTTCTATGCAAAATGAAAGCATCAGCATCTGAAAAATAGCTTTTCTCGGTTCGGTGTTAGAAAGCACTGATCCTCTGGCAAGATAATTATTAATGCATGCTATTGGCTACTTTTCCATTATAGAAGTAAGATAGGTTATCAATAGGTCTTCAATTATTTTCTTTAGGACCCCCTGATGTCAAAACTTAAATTGGAAATTAATATTAAATTTTCACAGTAAACCGAATTGTACATTAGTATAAATATTTCTCTGCTCCCTTTAGTTTCGGCTAATCGACGTTAGATTATGTGTAAAATTTGTTTGTATCTAACATTTTGCAAATTAATATTATCTTTAGAAGCAGTATCACATATCTTGATATAATGCTTCAGAATGCTGACAAAAATCAAAAATGGCAGTACTTGGTTTTATACTAACCTTAGTTACGTTGTCTTTTTATATAGTCTGTTTTATACAGTCCATTTTAAATATAGTTTTGCATCAGTCAAACTTCTTTTAATACGATGTCAAAGTTATCGTATTTATACATGATAAGTTTCACTCTCTATTTCACAATATTTATATCTAGTAAACTGCTGAACTAAAAGAGCATACATCTCTTCACTGTTTACATTATTTAGAGTTTTCATTAAGATTATCATTAACCAAACAACTGGGAGTTTAATTTTTCCTTCTTCTGTTGCACTATGCAATTTTGTTTCGCAATTAATAGACGGAGACTGTTAGGGAAGTTAAAACTTCTGGCATGTAAAACCACATACTAAGGTTCGGGAGTTGATGTTTCTTATATGTACCACTTTTAAATACAATATAAGAAAAATAAATTCTGTGGCTATTAAGAACGTTTTAATTTCATATCTTTTCTTCAAAACCAAGCTGGATGCTCTACAATAGGGCTAATTTGTTTCTAATTTAAGTTTCAAAAATGAATTGCTTTGTACTCACAATTTGACATCTTAATATACAGATTCTGTATGCTACTAGCAGGTTAAACACTGATGGAAAATGAAATCTGTACACCTAGAAGATACCGTCTTTTTCCGAAAATAAGACACTGCCTTACTTTCTTTTTGGTCCAAAATGCGCGCTAGGGCTTATTTTCGGGGGAAGGCAAAAATAAAAGTATATTTATATATTTTTATTTAATATTTATTTTACACAGAATTCAGAAATTTAAATTAAGTCAATTACAGTCATATCATCTTCTTCTGGAACATCGTCATAAATAAAATTCTGAATTATATTCTGATTTTCTTCCAAATCCATTTCCTGTTGAATCATTGGCCCGAATCTCTCATGTCTTGCGATATAGCTATCGTTAAATGAATACTTCTTGTCTAAGTAGCCTGTTCGTAGTGCATTGGAAACATCACTATCAGTTATTTTGTCCCATGAATTTTTTACCCAATTCACAACTTCTTGTAAGCCTGGTTTTACAAAATTACCTCGATGATTTCTCACCATTCTGTTTTCAATATATTCATTGATTTCCATCCGCAAATGATCCTTGAATGGCTTGTTTATTGCAATGTCAAGTGTCTGGAGGTAACCAGTTATTCTTGCCGGAATCATTATTTGATCAATCTTCCTCTCAACAAGAAAGTTTTTCATGTCTTTAGCGCGGTGAGTACTGGCTGAATCCCAAACTAGTAAAACTCTATTCTGACCCCTCAACAGTGCTGGCAGCATAAAATCAACTCACTTTCTTATAACTGCTTGGGTGCACCAGGCTTTTTCACTTTCAATGACATAATTCCTGAAACCCGTTGAATCTGGTCTTTTTTACCTTTAGTGATTAAAAATGGCGATACTTTCTTGCCATCTACACGAATCGCCAAAATACAGGTAACACGTGCACTGTCCTAACCGGTGGAAGGAACGTAAATTGACGAAGAAGCCTTGTGGTGAACTGTCGTTTGAGCTCCTTGGCCTAGGAATACCGCGGTCTCATCCATTGCAATCATGTTGGAGAGTTGGTATTTCGAAAAATCGATGCCAACCACAAAAAGCTTAAACGCAAGTGCACGCTTAACAACTTCATTGTCTTCCAGCTAAAACAATGTTGTAGATCTCCTTAGAGACAGTTCATATCATTTGAGGAAGTTGTCCAACCAGTGTGACGATGCTTTAAATTCTTCTGTGGATATATCAAATTCAATTGCTGTTTCAAGGGCAAATTTTTGAATATCAGCCCTGCGCAGAACTAAAGCCATTGCTCTCCTGCCTGCAATCCATTCCCAGATGCAATCTTCCAACTCAGAAAATAACGGCTTCCGACCTGATCCAATTCTGCGTTTTTTCTCATTTCCTTGGTCCACCAGTTGACACAGGTAATCGTAGTCAGCACGCCATTTACGAACCATACGGAGATCCAGCATCTTCTCTTTACAGAATGCTACAAGATTTACACCCCTGGAGTCTTCCACGATCCCCTTTTTGTACTCGACAGAATAGCTCTTTCGTTTTGTACTCATTTTAACTGGGGTTAGAAATTATTCACTTTATTTTTAAATAAAATTACGTATGAGGAAATAATCAGACTTACAAGACTGAAATGAATGAACGTTGTTTACCTGCACTGTCGCTCAATGTAGACTGCTGCCTTATGTTGTACTTTTAAGATAAATTCTAAGAATTAATTTGAAACGAACTGTAGAGGTAAACAATTCATTTCTCGGAATATTTTGTTTCAAACATTTCTCTGAAATACGAGTATTAGGAAAGCTAAACATATTATTACTTAATAAATCAACAGCATTTTTTAACGAATTCTTTTTGTCACATTATTTTAACTAGGGATTATTTTCGGGGGATGTCTTATTTTACAAAAAGTTCCGAAAATCACGATAGGGCTTATTTTCGGAGGATGTCTTATTTTACAAAAAGTTTCGAAAATCACGATAGGGCTTATTTTCGGAGGATGTCTTATTTTCAGAAAAAGACGGTATTAGATAAAAATGAGGAATTAGAGGAATGAAATGTAGGCAAAGCGTTTATCTAGATAATTTATTTATTTGATTGACGTTTTAAGGTCACAAGTTAAATTCTACCGAGAAGAGCCATTTCATATGTGAAATGGTGGTACATTAACAACCGCTGTAGTCACCAAGATGTCGAATGCAGGTATGCAAGCGCGTATGCGTTGTGTCGTACAGGTGCGGTATGTTATTTCGTGGAATGGAGCTCCTTGTTTGTTACACTTGGTCAGTCGAATTAGCAACGGTCCGTGTTGATTGTGTGACGCTGGATTTGTCGTCTAATCATAGCCCATATGTGTGCGATGAGAGAAAGATCTGGTGATATCGCAGGCATCGACATTCTGTAGGGCAAGCTGGATGATCGCAGCGGTATGGAGAAGAAATTTATCCTGAATCCTTTATTGAAAAAGCTTTCTGGAATATTTCTCAAGAATGGCAGCACAATCGGTGCAAATAATCAGTCTGACGTGCAAATTTGCTGTCAACGTTTGTGGTTAACGAAGACAGTTTTTCTCTTTCTCAGTCCAGATAGGAAGTTGCTTCCCTGAGGATAACTCCTGCTGTAGATCTAATCTATCTACGCCACAGACAGCTGGGTTCCAAGCTCTCACTTGACATCCTTCTAACAAATAGCCAGCACTGGTACCAATGCATAACCTCTGCTGCCAATACGTATGCACAGTTACATCTTTGCCAAGTCTTTCTGCAATATCGCGAAAAGAAAACCCACCTGCTCGTAGCCCTATTACACAGCCTTGTTGAAACACAATGAGCTACTGATACTGCCTTCTTCATCTCTTTAAAGGCATGCTTGATTCAAATCTCGCTTACAGTGTTCAGTCTTGAATATAAATATAACACGAAATTTTAAAGCAAATGTGATTTGCATGTTCATAGTGGTACTACTAGGGCCACACTTACTTGTCCAGTGCGAAATCTGAACAGAGTCTCCTTTTAGATGTGCAAACATGCCTCTCAAACTTTGCGTAATAACATAGTATAATTCTTGGTGTTGGGATTTAATTTTCCATCAGTGTATATACTTTTCCAGCGAAGCGTTATTGTTGATCTTCTAATTAGGTTTTTCGAATTTTGTCGTAACCTACATTTAAGACGTTTTAATTACATGTTAGTCCAATTATTTACTGCATAAAATTATAATTAAATTTTAGAGCAGTAATATAAAGCTAATAAGACCTATAACTAGTAATCTAAATTTAATCTTGATTCACTGCACTGAGCATTTTATTAAAAAGCTGGAAATTTAATAATAGGTTTCAAAACATTTGCTTCCAAAATTAATGTAAATATCTAAATAAAAAAATAAACGAATAAATTGCAGTCTAATATCTCGAATCAGTTTTAAAAAATGAAAAAAAAATATTAAAAAATATAAAATAATAGCATTGAAAAGGAACTGCAATCTGATTTTCATATGCATATTAAGTTTAACACAAAAATCTTAAATTTAAAATGAGTTGTTCAAAATGCTGTAAAGCTTAATGTCTGGGGAAAATTTTGCTATATTATTTTATTGCAAATTAACCAACGCAACATCAAAACTTGTAGAACTCGTAGAACTTATTTAATGAAGAAAATTATTTAAGTGTAACTAATTGTTTATTTGACTGGATTGCTTACATATAATGTTTGCCATAAATATCTACTGCCCTTAAGAAGAAAGGCTTTTTATTTTGACAGAACACGAAATTCATTAAAGGAAAAACTATATAAATCTCTTCGAAATGTTTTATTTTAACATACAATCAGAAATAATTTTCTGAGTTGTAAAAGGAGATGACCGTTTTAAGCACGTTTTGACTAAAATTTTATTTTTATTTCACATTGAATGGTAGTTATTTTGTTTTATGATATAAATAAATGGTGTCATCACAATTAATTTTTTAGTATATTTGGAATTTAAAACAAAGAAATCCGTTGGTAACAAGTAAATTTTTCTAGAATTCTTTTTTTTAATTATTTTTATGGTGATAATTACAAAAGGTATTTAAAATCACAAAGTGTCTTTTCATGAAGAAATTCGATTTTGCTTTTTATTGCTTAATGTCCATCTCTTTTACAATTTAAGACAGTTAAAAAATATAGATGCTGAATTTTTTTTGTACATCAATTAGTGATACTATTGAATAATAAAAAAATTAAAACATTTTGATTTTATTTTAAATATTTGCAATTTTTTTTATTTTTGTCTGAAGTTAATGCTAATTATAAAGCTGCAAGTAAACTGAAATATAGAATTTAAAATTTTAAAATTTAAGGTTACGTTCAAAATACATGCGAAATTAGTTAGTCTTTGGCATAAAAAATTTTTGGATGTCGATAAAAACTGGAAAGTCTAGAATAGTTTTAAAATGAAAAAAATTATATCAGAATTAGAAAATTTTCGCTTTTTGCTTATCTGACTCAACAGTATGGAAGTATCAGTTATAAATTGCATTAAAGAATTATATATCTTTAAGCTACATTTGCTTCCTCTAATAATAATAACAACAATTTATACTAAATGCATAATTAATTTTAGTGCCTATTACACAGTCCAGTCACATTAATGTGACCACCACGTACTTTCCATGTCAGAGTTAAATAACCAATCACAGAAGGCAGGTGGCAGCACAGTGCAGTTGAGCGTATATAAAGGGTGTGTGAGGGCTTCGGAAAACATTTCAATCGTAATTGTCATCTATGCACCACGGGCCATAGATGACAGAGGCGAACGACGGTTGCGGAGATGCGTTCGGGCAGATAGACGGGCTACCGTTGAGCAACTGACCACCAAAATGAACCAAGGGGCTACCAAAAGTGTCTCCCAAAGTACTATTCAGCGAACATTGCTGCGTCTGGGCCTCCGAAGCAGACGCCTGGTTCGTGCACCTATGCTGACTGCTGTTCATCGACGGCGAAGGCTAGAATTTGCACGCCAGTACAGCAGCTGGACGTCCACTGAGTGGCGACAGGTTGCGTTTTCGGATGAATCGCGTTTTATGCTCCATCGGACAGATGGACGTTGGCGTATAAGGCGTGAAACCTCTGAAAGGAACCACCCTGCAACCATTGCCGGAACGGTCCAAGCTGGAGGCGGGAGCATTATGGTCTGGGGAATGTTTTCCTGGCATTCTCTAGGTTCACTGATCATTGTGGAAGGCACAATGGATCAATACAAGTACGCATCTGTCCTTGCGGACCATGTTCACCCCTACATGCGCATTGTTTTTCCTCAGGATGATGGCATCTTCCAGCAGGACAATGCGAGGTGCCATACAGCTGCCAGTGTACGTGCGTGGTTCGAAGAGCACCAGGATGAGTTTACCGTCCTCCCCTGGCCAGCAAACTCACCTGACTTAAACCCAATCGAGCATCTGTGGGACCATCTCGATCGAGTTGTTCGCGCCATGGATCCTCAACCGCGTAATCTAGCGCAGCTGGCCACGGCATTAGAGTCGGCATGGCTCAACATCCCAGAGAACAACTTCAGGGACCTATGTGACTCTCTTCCTGCACGTCTCGCAGCAGTCCGCTCTGCGAAAGGTGGTTATTCTGGCTTTTGACAGATGGTCACATTAATGTGACTGGACTGTGTATTTCCCCTTTATAAAATGCAACATTACATTTTGAGGTGCCCTCTTTTGCATATACAACTGATTTCTGCCTCCAAAAATGTTTCTGTCTTTCTTTGTAACTAGATTTGGTTACTTTGTTTTCATTATGAAGAGTTCCTTTTTGACAATTTTAAGTTTTTGATATTAATTTCGGAAATAATACGAGGCAACTTTATGAGATGATAACAGGGCAACTTTATTTCAGCTTATACAACAAAGTTTTTATTTAAATTGATGTTGAATAAAATTAGCTTTTTGAGTATAACAATGTTCTTATTTCGGTATTCAATAATTCTATTTATGTTGGAATATTTGCATCGTTTACCAGTCACTTAATACCTCTAACGACCTATATCTTTACAGATTTATATTTCATATAAAATTACGAGTGAAATCAAATTTAATGCTATTAATTTTAACTACTTCTTAAAATAGAGATATGGTGCGAAACAACTGAATGATATGCATCACAAAAATGCGGTAGTTATTGTTAAGAATTAAAACTATTTGTAAAATTTGATTTATTTATACTTCAAAGAATGTTTTTTTCTAAGACGGTAATCTTCACCCTTTTAGAAACAGCGGTATAGTGAACTGAATGTTAAAATTGGTAATATATCTCGGATTCAAAAAAGAAAAAAAGCCGCCCAGACGGTTATAGTGAGTAGAGAAGCTTACTGCGGTACCGAAGATCCCGGGCTCGAATCCCGTAGAAAGCAGGACTGTAACTGACCCTCCCTTCAGGAGGCAACGGTGACTGCCTATTAGATGTCTCCACAATAAAATGAGCACTACTTCCGGCTTTAGGATCCCCAGTACTGAAGAGGCAAGTGGCCACCATTGGATAAAAAGAAAAAAAAAATATAAGTTTTTATGGTTAGATCTGATTATTTTTTTTAACTTTAATGGTCTATCTTTCTCTGACACAGGCTTCTTTTCTTAATGAGGTTAGAAAAAGTATGGTTTTGAATAAAATAATTCGTTGTATTATGAGAAATACTGACTCGTATTAATTTTTGTCATGTATTGTGAGTGTTTGAAAGGACGGCCGTCTTCGAATCAAAAGATAAAAGTACATTTGTATGAGACTGCCAGATCTATTTCCACATCAGATGGTCCTAAATCTATTTTAATATATAAAGTCTATTTCAATAAATATTCAATGAGTTTTAAAGAAGAATTTGTTAAATTTTAACAAGAAAATAAATCTTGTCGATATATTCTAATATTTAGCATTAAATTCATGAACAACAAATCAACAGAATGATTTCCCATTTTCCACTTAACAATTTTGTAGACAGAATGGCATTCAAATTGAATACGGCTTGGTAATTTCTCACGTTGCTGCTCAGAACAGCCAGTAATATCTATTAAGATCGGAATATTAAGTATAACGAAAAAGTGGATATGAGAAATCTTTGAAAAATATTAACGCGAATGAAAAATTAATAGGGTGAAAGTAAACTGCTTAAGTTAATTTAGAATCAGGAGAAAATAAAATTTTTGAGTTTTATTATAATATTTTTTTTCAATTAGATTGTTATTGTTTTCATTCTTACCGGCCTTTTATGAAAATACTTCATTTCTGAAGATTTGCTTGGTTTTTCTTATTATTATTCCTCAATTTTTTGTTACTTCTTTTTGGCTGTTTTCTAGCGTTAAACGGAACATCGATTAAAAATATTGATCTAACAATCTCACCTTAAACTTGAAATCTGAACATTTTAAAGTGCATTTTGAAGCTCTCCGTTAAAGATCTCTATAGCTTTCCTAGAAAATTGAGAATTATTGCCATCAGTTTCGTAGCTTATAATATATTTAAAATATATGTGCGCATGTATTATGTGTGTATGTATGTAGAATCATGTTATATAATGCTTTCCAATTATCTATCTTTAATCAGGCATCAATGTATATTGAAATCTATGCTTCTTATTTTTCATTTTAATTTCGTCTGTAGACTATAATTTACGAGAAACAGTAATGAAGAACATTTAAAATATCATTAAGAGTTAATACTGGGACGAGAACAATGCTCTTGGGAAAAAAAGGATTTTCACTGTATGGGATATAAGCAAATAACAGTGGTTTGAGAATACAATGTTGTATCTTTAAAAAAAAAATTTTTTAAAAAAAAAAAAAAATAGAAGTCTAGAATAAAAGTTACAACGACAGGAAATTGCTGCCGCCATATAATTTTGCAAACAATCTGTAATAGGAAATACTAATATGTATGGTTAATTTCCAGATGTAAGAGTATTTAAAGAAGGAATCGAAACAACTTGTACGAAGTTGTACAAATTTGAAAAGGGGAAACAAAGGTTTCGAAATCGCTTATAACATATAGTAATGTAATTAGCACGGAAATGTATAAGAATATGGTACCCTTCCCCTCCCAAGAAATTTTTAATGCATATTTTTAATTACTGACATGTTCGCCAGATGGCGCTTCAACTATAAAAACATAAAATATCTCATTATATATAATGAAATGTGGTAACTGTCATTTTAAGTGGCATCTGAAAGCGAACTAAAATGTAAGGACAGTATACCAGTGATAGTGAATATGATACGCCTGTCAAGCGTATCACACGAACCTTTTTTGGGTGACACGCAGCACGCTTTTCCAGAGACGTCGATGGAGACAAAAATTTGCAGAATACAAAAGTATTTATCTTTGCAACGGCCTCATTGTGAGCTTACTTTGGGTGCGTTCGAGTGCATTCTTGGTAGATGGATAACACGGATGGCAGACGGGTGATTTTATATGTGACATGGCACCAGAGTTAAGCTAATGTTTTCCCAAATTTGGACACTCTGAGCTCAAAAGGTTCACCATCACTGGTATATACAATCACGTATCTTTCTTTACGTTGCAAACTACGCTGAATGATCTTTGTATGCGTTTTTCTTAAAGCTGCACTGGATTTCTTAGTTTAAGCTGGACTGGATTGCTTAGTTTAAGCTGGACTGGATTGCTTAGTTCTTGAGCTATCTACCTAAAAAAAGAAGGAATACTTTCGTGGAAGCTTTAAAGGAAACTGGCTTGTATTCATGTGATACGTAAGGAAAACCATGAAACCCCACATAGCCAGTCCATTCGCCAGGATTCGAACGCGGACGAGCTACGGATGTTTAGCTGTTTTACAGAAGTTATATTTAATACAGAGATGCGTAAAAAATAAAATTCTTTTGTAATTTGTGCGGAAAGTTGTTTTGAACCCTTTGAAGAATTTAATCAACAACCTCGGCTATTTGAAAGAAATATGCTGCCTCTACCAGAAATAAAATACAAGGTGTTTATAAAGTCCCGAACCCATTTTGATGTTTAATAACTCATAAAATAATGAAGATATAAACAAACTTATGGCATTTATTAATGGAATAACCTATATATTTTCCTTTTCAGGTTTGAATAGCTTTACTTTTGTAAATATCGTCTGCGCGTGTGGTTAATTTCAGATAATTTCATTTTCCAGTCTAAATATCTGTACTTTTCTAAATATCGTCTGCTTATTAATTGCATTTTTCTCTCTTTTGTTTTTGGCAAATGTTGCAATGTTATGTTTACTTTTGATGTATTTGTTCTAGTACTTTTGTATGTGATGTTTCATTCGACCGAATATTAAGGAGAATGCATACACCACAAGAGAAAGCACAGAATTTATGGTGATTCATAGAAACGAAATCCATAATGCAAACACAGAGAAATTGCAGAAGAATTTACCAAAAAGATCCTCCATCCAAAAGCAGCATCTTGCGGTGGAAAAAGAATTTTCTAGAAACTGGAAGTATCGCAGATAAGAAACGTTCCGGACGTTCCTTCACAAGTGATTTTAATGTTGAGCGTATATAGTCATAGAGACATTTTTACACAATCCTAGAAGATCTGTGAGATCAGCGGCAAGAGAACTGGATATGCCAATTTCGACTGTGTGCAAGGTTATTAAGAAAAAATGAAAACTGCATGCATACAAAGTTCAAATTGTTCAAGTTTTGGAACCGGACGATAGGCCTAGGAGGATGGCCTTTGCAACAGATATGCTAAGGAGGATAGAAGATGATGCTGAATTTCTGAAGCGCATAATGTTCTCCGACGAAGCATCCTTTCATCTTTCTGGCATTGTTAATCGCCATAATGTGCGCATATGGGGATCTGAAAAACCCCATGAATACCATGAGGCACAAAAGGATTCCCCAAAAGGTTAATGTGTGGTGGGGACTAATGCACGACCGAGGCATTGGGCCTTCTTTTTTTACAGAAAAGACGGTCGCACCAGTTGTATACTTAGACATATTGGAAAACTTCGTATTTCCACAACTAGAAGAGCTTCAGCCACATGTCTTTTTGCAACAAGATGGTGCATCACCTCATTGGGGTACCATCGTTCGTAGTTTTTTGAAAGACCATTTTACAGGAAGGTGGATTGGGGGAGCAGGTCCAATTCCTTGGCCACCCAGATCATCTGATATAACGCCGCTGGACGTTTTCCTTTGGGGATTTGTAAAGGACAACGTTTACGGGAAGAGAGTGTCGAACATTGGCCTAAAAGCCAGAATTACAACCGCAATAGCATCTGTGGATGCCGACATGCTTGCCGGTACCTGGCGTGAAATTGAATATCGACTTGATATTCTCCATGCGACGAAGGGGGCACACGTGGAAGTTCATTGACAAGGGTCATGAAACTTTTTGAGTCGATCTAACCATTCATGTTGTTAATTTTAATCTATCTGTATTATTTTATGAGTTATTAAACATCAAAATGGATCTGGGACTTAACACCCTGTACTTTTATCTTTCAGACGTCAGTGATTTGGAAGTTTAAAAGGTGAAACATAATAAAAAAAACCTATTTAATATGCAAATATTCATATACAGCTGCGTAAAATAACCCATAAAACTTATGTGCTTAGAATGATTAAATTTTTTTAAAAAAATATGTTTTAAATTTTAAGCATACTTACTTTTGTACAGAAAAACTTGTTGAAATTTCTTATAATTCCACGAGAGGAAATTTAAAACTTAAATGCTGTATGTATGTATGTGTTCCTTCTACTGCGAAGAAACGGCAGCATCTAGAGTTATCAAATTTTAATTACACACCGTCTCCACACGAGCATATGCATCTCAAAACCCGAGTTCTGAGTTTCAACTTTTTATTTATTATATATTTTGTGCATAATGATTTTTTTATTAACAAGCTCAGCGGTTTAAAAGTAGTGTGCTGCTACTGGTCGAAATGGAACTATTTTTTTTATCTTCCTTGCGCCAGTGTGTTGTCTGTATGCAAAGTGTAAGATATTTATCTTTTTTTTTAATGGACGGGCACTTTATTTAATAGCCATTAGCCTTGCGCCACTACAAGGGCCAGAAGTGGTGGCCATTTCATTAGGGAATCACCTCACGGATGGCCACCGTTGCCTCTTTTGAAGGAACGGAATTTACAACCATGCCTTCTCCAGGATTCCAACCTGGGCCCATCGTCGCAAATACTAGTCATTTTCAGGCTTTCGCCATTATTAAGGCTGGAAGCGTTAGTTATTTTATTATGGAAGCAACCAGTAGGCGGTCACCGTTACCTTCTATGAAGGGACAGACAGTTTACATTCATGCTTTCTCTGGGATTCGAACCTGGGTCCTTTGGTAACTCAGTAGGCTCCCCTAACCACTATACCATCTCTGCGGCAAAAACTAATATTATGACAGCTTTTAACTAATGGTGGGAGCTTGCCTATTCAGCATTTGCCACTCCTAAGGCCCGAATTGGTGGCCATTTTATTGTGGAGGCACCGAATAGGCAGTCACTGTGAAGGGACGGACCATTATAACCATGCCTTCTTCTGGATTCGAATCCAGACCCTTCTTAAAAATAAGCACTGCCCTAGCCGGGACTCGAACATGGACCTCTGGAATACGTGGCGAGTGTGCTACCGTTACACCACGGAGATATAAGATATTTATCTTTCAAATTTAATCAACAAAACTCAGCTCTCTAAAAGAAATATGTTACTGCTACCAGAAATAAAATACTTTTATCTTCTAGGCGTCAGTGGACTGCCTTTCGGAAAGCGTAAGGCTATTTATTTTCCAAATTTAATCTGTTTCTTATTAATGAACGCAAACTATTTAAAAGCGATAAACGTAGTTCTTAATATTTTTTTAATCTAATTAACTTGTAAGTTTTTCTCCTTCCTCACCGCTTGTCTTCCTGCTGTAACTGAGAAGCACGTTCCTCTAGCAGTCGGTAGATCCAGAGTCCCGGCGAGGGCATAGCTAATTCTTCATGTTTCACAATTTCAAAAATTTTTCAAAGAGCTCTGCAGTAGCGTCTGAACTAAAAGGTTGTGGACGACAATTCTTCACCTCCAAGATTTGGCGACTAGTTTACCTCCTTCCCATTCAGCTTTTAAGAAGGGGAGAATGTAAGGATTTTATAATTACTTAACCGTGTGCCTTCCTGAAGTGAATGGAAAGCACACCCGGCTAACAATCGAAAGATCCGAATTTCGAATTCCGGCAAGGGTATTGCTCACTTTTCACAACTCCTGCTTCGAAATAAAATGCTTATATCTGTAAATTTACGTAAAAGTGGATTTAATTCACGGTATGTCTAATATACTTTAGTGAAATTATATTACTTATTTTATACTTTTATGAAAATTTTAATACTTTTATGAAATTATACTCATTAAAGTTATTATTAACGTATTAAAGTTATTACAAAATTTACATTTGGGGAATCAACTTATATGTGTGTCTTCCTTGTGAAACATTATTATACAAATCTTTCCATATTTTGAAGCATTTGTTTTAATTGGTATCTGAAATTTGAATGAGGTCATGGAAGGATGTAGAACATCGTAATTCGTAGAAAGTAACTTGAGTTTGTTAAGCTGACGTAATAAAGAGGTAAAAAAAAAATCCCTTTCAAATTCATTTTAAATCCATTTTACTATTTTGCTAAGCTTCAAATGTAAACAAATATGACTGCTAAAGTAAACAAAAATTAGGCTTAACCACACTTAAACAACTTTTAAATTGTTGATAATTCTACAAATACTGCGTGCAGATTAACTAAAGGAATAAAAACCTTAACTGGAAGATAAGAACAACATAAGTCGATCCTTTTTAAAGCAAAAGAAAACACAATTTACAAACACATAAGAATAAAGAAACTGAACTCACGGAGCCGAGTAACATAGTGGGTATATATACATATCCACTTTTGGTGCGGTCGATCGCAACCAAAAAGAGAGGTGTACAATTGCATATTATAGCAGTCCTACATATAAAATTTCAAAGTTCTGAGGCTACTCGTTTTTGAGATACGTACGTACGTACGTACAGTCGCACAAAAAAAAATCTCTTCAGAATTCATTTTAAATCAGTTTTGTAATTTTTGAGGGAAAAAGAGTCCTTTATTCTGCCCTTACGAACTGGTGTCTCTCAAAAAAAGATGAGATATGGATGGATGGAAAATGGATAATTTCCTTTGAAATATGATATCCAAAATTTTTCGCGGTCCCGATACTTCCTTTAGTTCGTACAACACAGTGAAAAAAGGACTTCCTTATGTGCATTTTTAAGATTTGTTATTATTATTATTATTATTGAACGCTAGTAGTTTGTATTTTAAAGAAATTCTCTTCAATTTTAATGCTATCGTTTTTTATTCACTATGTAATTACTAGTTAAAAAATCTTTTAAGTTCATTGCTTAAAAATCTAATATTATAAACTTAACCACAATAATTTGCTATGCACTGAGTCTATGTCTTGATTTTGAGGTTGCACACACTATACCTAGGTCATGTCTGCAAATAGCTAAAATATGCGACATATTTAACTTTCAATTTGTAATGCGTATTTTTTTGAAGTTCAGTTTATAAGCTGCTATGTTTGTTTAGCTCCTGTTTAAATATTTCTGGCCCTCTTATTTTCAAATTATGCGATTTTTATTCTTATTTCTTAAATGCAACGTCTGTTTTTCTTTCCGTGTATCATATCTGTATAGCTACTAGCCCTTTTAGATAGGGAGGGCAGAAGACGGAAATAAAATGTCTGAGCGTTTATTTTTTTATGAATTAAGTTCCACGTGCTTTGAAATATCACTTCGAAAAGAAAGAAAAACAGAATTTCATTCATTGCTAATTGAATAATTAACAGCCGCATCGTTAAGTAGAAGGCAATTCCACTTCTACCCCACGGTGAGAGAGGTGAGAAGGAGGTGATGGAAAATAATCACTTTTTAAGAAGAACGTTTTGCCTACTTGCCGGTAGATGTCGCTACATCGACAGAGTGAAGTGATATGTCGAAAAAGAACCGAATTTAGTCGGCGGCTTTCTTTCAGACGTATCGATCCAGTTCTGTTGAACATTTCATAATCATTGAAGAGCTTACATATATTTAAGAAAACGTTTTTCGCTTTTAATTTTATTAAATATTAAAAAAATTGGCTTATAATAAAATTAATCTGTAATATCACTTAATTTAGGAATAACTCGTTTTCTAAATTTGTAAAAAAATAATAGTTTTTTTAATTATTTTTTATATAATTATACATAATGTCTTTACAATAATTATTTCTTTAATATAATACTAACATATAAAAATTCGAGGTGCTCATGGGAAAAATTAATTTCTGATTTATATAAAAAATGGAACAATTATTCAAGGATTATAAAAACCTCCAAATGTTTTCGTATAAATGTTGAGGAGCTTCATTAACTGAGTTTTTTAAATACATTAAAAGAGAGAGATCATTTCATCTTTCTTCATTCGTTTTAAAATGCTCTTAATTTCTTAGAACTGAAAGTATTTAGGAAAGATTACTAATTGTGAGCTTTCAGATTATAAAGGAATTTTTAAACTTATTTTTAAGGAGTTTAAAATGTGATTATTTTATGTCAGCAATTTCAAAATTATGTATATAT
>KK121261.1:638268-668091 GCA_000611955.2 Stegodyphus mimosarum | reverse complement strand
TATATATTACCTACGTCTACCACTATTTTATCGACGAGACAAAATCATGTTAATTGGATTAACATGTAGGGCTTAAAAATGTAGTATATGAATATGACTTGCATTGGTTCTTAATTGGAACTTTTTATTAGGAATGTACGTACGGACGGAATAAAGGACTGTTTTCCCCAAAAAGGATTGTATTAAATTGGATTTAATATGGATTCAGAAGAGATTTTTTCTTGACATCTGTACGTACATACGTATTTTGTATCTCGCATAACTCAAGAACGATTTGCTGTAGAACTTGGAAATTTTAAATTATATGACGCTATAACATGGAGTTGTGCACCTCCTTTTTCCCAATCGGCTGCATCAATAGTACATAATATTCTCACTCTGTTACCTGTCTGGATGAGCTTAGTTTTTTAAAATTTTTATGTATTAGTAAATTGTGCAGATTTTACTTTAAAACAGATTGAATTGTGGGGTTCTTAAGTTCCGGTTAAGGTTTTTATGCTTTTAGTTAATATGCGTGCAATAAATGTAGAATTATCAACAATTTAAAAGTTCAAGTGAAGACCGGAGTTTAAAAGTTCGAGTGAAGACCTAACGTTTAGAAACGTCTAAAAGTTCAAGTGAAGGCCTAACGTTTAAAAACGTCTAAAAGTTTAAGCGAATTTTTAAGTTACGTTAAGCCTAACGAACCTCGATTTGTTTACATTTGAAACGCAGTAGAATAGTGATTTAAGTCAGTTTCTGCACCTTCAACGTCTTTTTGCCGCTTGGGATCAAAAGTAAAATTTCAATTTTGTGCACCAAAAAATCTGCCTTCTTGCCCGCTAGCCGAACTCTAATTTTAATTGCAAAAATTGCTTTTTTAACTGTTTTAACTGTAGCTAGTGTTTTATGTTCTTTGTATTTTGCAACTTTTAATGAAACTATTTTGAGCTTTTCTGTATTTTTTCTTTAGCGCGAAGTCAGAACTAAATTTTTTCCATGAGAAATACATTTTTAATGAAATTCAAGGAAATAAGTTTAAATGAAATGTAGCCAAAATGTGTATAATTTAATAGGCCATAGAAAGAAGTCATGTGGTGTTCACATCAGATTTTTTTGTAACTTCTATTTTTAAAACATGCATAAGTTATGTGAAAGTTTAGCTTCAAGTTTTTTTATTGAGACATATAACAAAGAATGGAAAAGTATATATATATATATACATATATATATAATAAGAAGTTAACTTCAGCCATTTAGAGCTGTCGAGACCACGGTAAGCTACTTCGAATAATTCGTATAATTTTTTATTTCAAGAGGAGACTTAACTTGGATTTATTAGAATATGGTTAAGCACATTAGAACTATCTCTCTAAGGATAGGGATATCTTTTTGGAGACTTTCTAAAGGAACTGCCACTTATTCACATACCACATAGGGAAAAACCAAAAGCATTTCCACGCAAATAGCTTAGAAATCAGATCAAACTGTTCGTATTCGGTGGTCTCATTTGCTAAGTTGCGTCAAAGAAAATATACTGAAATTTATACATTTAAGGACAATAGATTTATTAGTCCAAAGGGGTAATTTGCCCAGAAAGACTTAATTTCGTTTTGACATTTTGCGTTGATTCACTGCAAGCGTTATTTCACTTTTCAAATTGTTTCTACAAAATATTATCACCCTGTATTATATTTAAAGAACTTAAATAATGAAGCATCTGCATAAATGTATGTACTTTTCTCGCATTGTGATAAAACAACGGTACCTAGAGCCATCAAATTTTGAAATATGTAATCCTCCTGCGAATATGGGCATCTGGAAGACCAAATTTGAAATTTGGAATTTGTTTGACTATCGATATCATATTTTGTAAAACTTTAACAACGAATTTTTGTTTAACAGACTCAAGGATTTCACAGCGAGCAATGGCAACGTTGTACAGAAAAAACATTTTTATCTCCAGCGCGCGCGGCTGTGTATCGGAAATTCTAAAGATATGCTCATTTTAAAATTATTTTGCGATATTGCTGTTGAACTTAATTTTATGGTTTAAGTTCGAAGAACATGATATTTAACAAATAAAGGTAACACACAAAATGTTCAAAAAACGCCCCTTTGGATGCAATTTAAAATCTGAAACCTTTCAGATTTATTTATTTATTTATTTTCTGCATTTTAAAAGTATGCCAGAAATCTGCATAGTGAAAGCATCATCTTACTTCACTTTCAAGAAGAAATTTGCAGGGGCCATTAGATAATCTGTGAGTGGGAACCTTGGAAAATCAACCTTGTGTTCAGCGGGAATCGAACCATAAGTTTTAAATCCAGTTATCAACATGAAAATTCTTAATGGTACATACTTGCTGGAATGCTGCCTTCTTCACACTTCCCACTCATTAAAGAACTATTAATGTTTAATAAATTTGCGTTGTATAAATGTTTTTGAAAGCTCTCAATAACGGAACCCCATTTATTGGACGATCCCAAACTGATGTCTGAGTGTTTTTGTTGTTAGCATCAGTACTAAAATTGCAATAAACATAGGTCTACATGTGCTTCATGTAGCTATTTTCCAACACAAAGTTCAGAAACCGACCAGCACCTGTTCAGTTAACATAATTGTTCCTTTTTCCCCCCTTCTTTTTGTTGAGCAGCATTTATTGCAAGACAAAGAAACCTTGAAAAAAGAACATTTTTCTAACCGGCTTGGAAAATAGAATCTGGAAAAGAAAAAAAATTAAAAAGTAGACTAATAACCCTTGCTAGAGAACAGGAAAAAAAATTGATTTATACGTAAAAAGAACAGTTTTCACGATTTTGGCCCCAGGGCTGATCCATCTGGGAGAAAAAAGTCCCACCTTAAAAGTACCAACTTAGCACTCGTTATTACATATTTTTTTATCATTTTTTGTGCACAGAGTAGCCAGAATAGGGCTGTTATAACCCCTCCCTCCCCTTTTACGTTTAGGTGACCCCCTCGAGTTGTTCCCTTTTGCAGAATCGTGGTCATTACAGGGGTTTCTTAACTAATGCTCCAAGAACACGAGTAGAAAAAAGTCGTCTGAAAGGAAATCGTTCGGGTCATGTTCTTCGAAGACGAACAAAGTTTCTATTGTTTAGCTCCAGATGCGCGCTTATGTAACAGAAGATTCTTTTCTTTACTCTTAAGCCGATATAGATTTTTATAGTGCCTATCGAAATGTTCCAGACAAAGAAGTACCGGTTTCGCACACCCTCCCTAAACTCATATTTACTCTGCCTGTAGTGAATCATAACGAAATAATCCTGCAAAACTAACAGCATTGCATAGGTATAATAGCTGAGATTTGAAGTGAATCAATGCTAACACGATATTTTTAATAATACTGATACAATATTTTTATGTATCTGATGCAGCAATTGATATTATGCTCACTTAAATTATAATCATCTTTAAGACAGTTTTCTAAAATTTCTGAACCTTTGCGTTTATTACTTAACCTTACATTATCATAGGGATATCATCAACTTACATTAGCAAGTGCTGCGATTATGCAAAACATAGCCTTAAATTTATTTTTCATGCAATTTTGCGTCTAGTCCTCAGAAAACTGCTGTTCGGTAAAACATAAGACCTTTAATTTGTTTTTCATGCTTCATGTGCTTAAAAAACTGAGCGATTAAAAAAGGTAACCGCATTTTTTTATGATTTAAATATTTATTTTTCTTTTTAATAACATATCAAATTATTGTAAATTGATATATTTATGATACATCCAACTGATAATTTTTTAAACATTTTCAGTTGTTTTATCATTGATAAAACACATTTCTATCTCAAAGCAAATTTCACTGAACGTTTGCTGGTATTGCTTAACCGTCTCATTTTTACGTAGCGTCTAAACAGAATTTTGAGTTCTCTAATTTTTCAGACAAAGTTTATCCCATCTTTCCTTATTTGTTGATTATTCATACATTCCGTGCCATAAACATAAATTACGTTGTACTACGATTTTATATAAGAAAATTCTCGCTTTAAAATTTAAGCAAACTGATGAAAAGAAATTGATATATACATTAATTTTTTCCACGAGCCTTATATATAAGCTACAATTAATTTATAAAATAAATATTAGTTAATCGTTTCTAAGGACATAAATTTTTCTATTTTGTCTTTCAACTTTTGCTTCATAGCTTTCCAAAAGACGTCAGAAGTTTTTATTTTCTGTTAATATTGCATGCATTTGTTTGATAGTTGGAAACGTAATATTAAAACTTGGGACTACACAAAACCTACATGGGAGGTAAAAAGTTCATTTAATCTTATATTTCTATGAAGCTTCTGTACATACCATTTCTGCAGTGTAATATATTATTATTTTTGATAATGGAATTCATTTTTACCTAAGAATTTTCTACTTACAGACTTTCACAGGTACAGAAATTTTATTAGAGGATCACCTAAGCCTAAAAATGTGGACTGGGCTATGTTTTTTAACTTTCGTTAATTTATTCTTAGGTATTTTTTAGTACTGAATCCGAAAATAATGTTCATTTTTACCGACACGTCAGGGCTTTTCTGAAATCGCAGCTTTCAAATTTGTAAAATTACGAAAATGTGAGATTTTAAAATAGACGTAAAACTACGAATACATAAAAACGTATTCTTAGTTTTACATCTACTTGAAAATAAAAACTAATAAATGCCTTAACATTTATTCTTTTTTTAGCTTCTACCAAGATAATGTACATAAAATGCATAATTTTATTTTATGTGTCAAAGTTTCTGTAGATCGCTTATGCTCTGCTTCGAGCCTTAACCTTTTACTTTCTTGATAGGGTTCATCACGGTGCAACATCCAGCAGTAGTCAGACATGATTTAGGTAGTCCATTTTCCTTTATACCTCTTTACCATTTCATTTAGTCTTGAAGAAGTCTCTCACCCGTCTCTTCGCTAATGGTACCCAGATTTTCATGAAAATAATCCAGGTGTGAATTTAGTGTGTGAAGCTACTTAGAGTCATTCAGCTCTTGGCCTAAATTTTTATATTTACACACCATTTTCTTAACGATTAATTTAAAGTTCAGATCTTTCTTATTGCCCAGAAACTTGATCACTTCGTCTTCAAAGACTCCCTTTTTTCGCAACTTTCATTAGTTTCTCAAAATTGTTATCTTTGAGGCGTTCTCTAACGTCAGGACCAGTGAAGACACCCTCTTTTAGTCTGACCGTTGATAAAGCTGGAAATTTGTCTCATATGTATTTAAAAGATTGACTTTCTTTTGTAAGGCTCTGACAGATTGCTTCGTTAATATGCGGAGTAGTAGGACAACTTTATTCGGGTGTATGATAGCTTTCTGGAGTACGTTTTGGGCTCCAGGTCCTAATGAAGCCGTTTTTGACCAGTCTTTCTTCATCCCGTGATTTCCTTTGTGTATGCTCTCTCATTCATCCCAAAAAAGTAGGAAACTCTGTACATCCTTGCTCTCCTAGGAGCTTCAATTTTACTTTGAGATCGCCGAAAGTAATCCACTGATGATCGTCGTATTCATTTTTATCGAGAATGAATTCCAAATCTTCGTAACGCTCTCTTAAATGACGTGTATTGATGTATACGTATTCCAATTATAAAGAAGAACAATTTTGAAGCTTCTTTTGGACGAATCTTAAAAGTCTCCAGTCACTACCTTCGTACGAGTATTAAATTCATTCGAAAGTCCGCGTACATCAGTACAGAAGACAAAGTTTCCTTCTCCTGAAAAATATAGAAGAAAATCCTTTTCTCTTTGCCTAAATAAGGAAAATTAATTGACAGCTGCGAGCAGGTTCTTCCCTTTAAACCTCGATTCAAGCAATTCTGAATTTTCTTTGGTCAGATGCAAGTGTCAAACAAAATCATTTAGTTTATAACGTATAAAAAGGCTCTGGTGCACAGGATCACTAGTTTCGTACTCTTCGACGTTATCTTTCTTTGAATCACTTGAAAAACAGTCTATTTTGTGTAAATTTTCTGGTAAAATTGGTACTAATCTACGCCTTGAGCATGAGGAACTGGGCGTTAGGTGGAAAGCACATTTGGACTGACGATTCCTTTTTTATTCTTCCTACTGAAACCGTGCATACTAGTCGAACGAAAGTAACAATCACTGCTGTGGTTTCCACAACATTGCAATACACCTCTCGCCACATCACTAAAACTCTAAATCTGAACGTTTCTTATTCACTTTCTTAGCACTTTAGTGATTGGAGAGAGGCGTTTTATAGGCCTAATGTACCTTAATTTTTTTTAATTAATGGAAATAAGTTTAAAATGCAATGAAATAAGAAACTAAGCTCATTTATAGCGGAAAACTGAAGAGATCAATGGATCCTCTCTCTCCCTCCACTTGACCCCTCAACTGTTTTGCTATAAGAATGCTTAGTATAAGCCGAAAAAAGAATAAAATATACTGGAAAAAAGTTTTATATCTAAAATAGACACAAAACTTTGAGTATAATGTAATGTAAATATGAGACTTTAAAATAAATATTTTCTCAGTTTTCCGAGTTTTTAACAATTTTGAAATTTTTTATTTGCAAAAAATCTCTGACGAGATGGTAGAGAACGAAGGCTATCTTCGGATTAAGCCCTAACAATGCATAGAAATCAATTACCAGAAGTTAAAAACACAGCCATCTCTGACTTGTGCTATTTGTTTACTTATGCTAGAATTTAACAAAGCTTCCTGTTTTCTCTTTCTGCCCCACCCTTTTTTTTCCTTTCTCTTTTACTGGACAAATGGCATCACAGTTGTTGCTAGGTTTTTTAATTATTTGAATTTATATTATTTAAACGATGAAACAGCCATAACGACACAAGATATTTTTATTTTTTGAAGAAGCATCAGATTCTATTGAAATACTCAGATCTAGTTTTTTAAAATTAATATCAATCTAATAGCCTTTCATTTTTATATTTCACACTGACGGGCTTTACTTTCATACATGAAAGTTATTGCTGATTCAAGAAACCGTGATTCGAAGTTTAGTTAACTGTTCGTTACAAGAAGCCACGGGTAGTTCCATCGATTCAGCCTTAAAGGAAATTAATATTAAGACAAGTATATTTAAATGATGAAACAACACATTACGTGACTGTTCAAGCTTCAGTCTTGCCGCTTAAGAATTTGCTTACATATTTGTTAATCACATTTACTGAGTACTAGCCATTTTGGGCTAAAATGCATGTGAAATCGGTTATTATCAGAAAAAGCAGATATTTAATGGAAACTAAACTTTTTCTTGCAGGAAAAGCTATCAAATAGAGAGCATGCATTTGAAAAAATTAGAAAAGTTTTCTTTCAAATTTTTAATTTATGGATTTTAATTTATGTCAGTTACATACATTGTTAAAAATGAAATAAAGATTTATACCTTTAATCTGCATAGAAAGTTTTGAATGTAAATTTAAACGATATAAAAATCATAAATTTTTAGAAGATTGCATAATTGCAGTTTTTAAAAGATTATGATATATATAAATATATGTATGTGTTTTGTGTGTGTGTATGTGTGCAAGAAAGATAAAAATGTGCGAATATAAATTGGAATTTAAATTAGCAATAGCCTCTTAATTCTTAATTTATTTTTTTTTTAATTTTCCCTCTCTATTCTAAAAATAAAATTTTTCCTGCACAGCGTCATTTTGAGACTAATCTATGTCATATGAATCTTAAATAACACTGGTGATGTAAATCGAACTAAAACTCAAACTGCCAATAATAATTTTACAGCATTATTAATTATCCATCAAATGCATTCATTGAAAACGGAAACTAACTCATTCTGAATTAATATTTCATCCTGAACACAAGTCATTTCTACCCTTCGGCCTAGATAGACTGCTGCTTGCTACTTCTCTTCTTACTGCAAAGCTGTCAAAGATGTAAATGTTCTTGTTTGAGTGCCAAGTTGTTTATGCTTGCAACATGTTTACTGAAATAAAGACGAATATTTATTCTGCCTCGGCTACCAAGTTGCTCTTCGTTAAGGATCAGCATCTACGAAATGCACTATTTCTACATATATGACATTAACTTTTTCTACAACATTATTACTTCTAAGTTTGCTTCATTACATGTATACGTATATTATAACGTCTCGTATTCTTTGGATTACATGAACTGTACAAAAGCTTTTAAAGACTTAGAACTGAATTGTTAGTTTGTCTTGTAAGTACCACAGAGACAGGAAAAGGGTCTAAAGCACCCTTTTATTTGACTCAAATAAAAGTTAACAGAAGGCACCACTTGGACTTACAGAATATAGCCAGCAATTATTGCTTAAATCAGAGATAAAGAATTTGATTTAACTAAGAAAAATTATAAAAAGAAACTTAGCCATAACGGCTACACAAATAGAGCCGTGCGCAAACTGGCTCTGACCTAAAGTCGGCGTGACAAGCCTAACGGCGAGAATAACACAACGCCGCTGCTGCAATACTGCTCTTAAAAGAATTAATTTAGCCACGGGGCTTTGGGGAGGCAGATCACGCTCTGATTCTGCCCTCTAAAATCTTCCTTTAAGTACTATCTCCTTTCTCCCTCATGTAACTATCACGCGAGCTAGAAATTTACATTCGGAAGAGAAAAAAATGAGAAATAAGGGCACAGGAAAACAGTTCAACATAAAATCACTGATTAATAAACTAAACGGGACGCCTCACAATATACGCACATACATATATATAATTTCAAAATATATTTTTAAAAACGAGTTATAAACATTTCTATTTTCGCGCATTAAGCTGAAAAAATATCAGTAAAGACATAAGATAAGAAATTTAGAACTACTTTTCCACAAAGACGAAAATTAAATTTCATAATTAATAAATTTCAGATAATCCTACAAATGCAACAAAGAATTTTTAAAAGTGTTAAAACCAAAACCTTTAAACAAGTATACCCCAATGCAAAGAACTTTATGAAATTTAAATAAATTTAAAAAATTAAAAAACTCAAGAGGAATTCAATCAACTTCAATGCCACTTCATCAGATGAAAGGAACATTGAAATCAATTGAAATCTCTCTTCTACAAAAAATCCTTGCTTTTCTGTATCCAAAATTAGCCGATGAAACATTTCAATGTATTACAATTATAATAGTTACCCGAAAATCCTGGCCCTCCCCCAAAGCAAGGAAAAAACGAAATAAAATTTAATTAGAATCTTGTACTTTAAATAAAGATAATTTTATTTCGCTTAAAGAATTGAAAACGAAAGTGTTATAATAAAATACTTCAGTGAAAAAAAATAAATCAAAATTTTTACCTTTAAACATAGCAAATAACCAATGTATTTAAAACGAAACTGAAATTATAGAACTTAGTTGAAGTGACGTAATTAAAACTCACAATAAGAAATTAAAATTTCGAGCACTTTCATAACACTACATTCGAAACTAGGAAATTTTGTTACAGAAGTATATATATATATATATATATATTAACTCTTCGAAGTGTTAAATGATAAACTTGAAATTTCAGTTTCAGATAGCAGTTTTTTACCATTTTTTTCCCTTCATTTCCTTTGAAACCCTGCGTATCTCATTATTTAATGCCTAGCCTATAATTTTTTTCTCCGCTGAAGACGTGAAAAATTTCATCTTATCAAAAAGGTTGTGAATGAAAAACGGTTCGAGAAACCCTGCGTTGGAGCAATGTGAAATGCAGTTAAGTGCAAGAAGAGTTATGTGTTAAGCTCCAGTATTATAATAGTTTGCATAGATTTGTTTAGAAATTTAAATGGCTTAGTAATTGAAGTTTTCGTTGCCATTACAAAACGGTGCAGAGATTTTTTACAAACTATTTTTACAATAAGACTGAATATAAGAAAACACCTTTAAAACATGCCGTTAAAAATTTATTTTCTGCGTAAAATATAGCTGCTATTCTAAGATAAAATTCTCTCTCTCATTTGTGATGACTTTTTGAAATAATGAAAGACCCTGACTTCATTTCCAGAAGAGAGCTTCGCTATTTTCTTCATTCTTCCCCCCCTCTTCCTTTTCTTTTCGTGTAAAATTGGATTTTGTTTTCTCTTCATTTTGTTTTTCAATCTCAGTAGCATAAGGTCGTCTTTGTGCTCGGCCGTGCAAACACTCTTTTCATTAGGCAGCTGCTTTCTATATATGTAGATGGAAATTTTTCTTTTCTTCCTTCTGACCCGAAAGCGCCAGTAGCAAATGACGTCGACAACGACTTTCAGTGTAATGCTTTGCGCAAAGCTAGTGCGCAGGAATAAATGAAAATTATTTAGGACATGCTTCGCTTTGCATAAGATTATTCGTATCTCCGAATCAATTACTAATGCTTCGTATATTTAAACAGCTGCAAAAGTTCTTTACGCAGAAGAAAAATTGAGAACTATAAAATTTATTTTCCTCGCGTTGCAAATATAAACTCAATAATTTTTTTTTCATTTATAATATATGCATACAGGTCTTTTCATTTTTACGATGAAAATCATTTTTATGTTTGTTTATTGTGAACGATCGAAACTGATCCTCAGTTTTGAGAATAAGTTCCTCGGTATAGTTGCATCTGCTACGAAAGTAGAACGTGCAGTATTTTGTGAATTTTCCGTTTTCATTTTCGAAAAGCTTTGAGCAATAGTTGTCTGACTGACTTTTTAAATATAAACTTAGAAAAAATCAGGCTCTTTTCTATTTTTTTCACCTTCTAGAGAATTAGTTTGGTTTCTTCCGGAAATTTTTATTTATTAACACTCTTTAATGGGAAACCACATGCAGCCTTATCCTGTAATCTTACATTAAAAAGAAAAAGTATTTTTGGTAAGGAAACACTTTCACGCAAAAATAAAGTGCTTCCAAATTTTTAATTCTTCTCTCTCCTGAAATTTTTGCCTTTTGGAAAAATCAAATTCACAAATTCATATTTTCTCTACTATTTGCTCAAATTAGAAAGGAACAGCCTTATATTTGGCGTAGATTTAGACAAAAAACTCAGTCGATTTCGAAGGCAAGCAGGTCCTTCTTCATCAGGAGCAAAGAAATTTGCGGGTCTGGAAAGCAGCACGGAAAATGAATCATCACTTTACTACTAGCTTCAACTACTGTGAGTTTTTACTGGTCGATTTATTTTATTGCCTTAAGGCTAATTACGGTAATTTTTTTCATTACGTTGCAATCGCACTTTACACGCGGAGGCGGCGCTCTTATTTTGGCAAAGTTCAAAGCTAGGTTCGTAAATTCACAAAGTTCTCATCAGGGAGTGAATTGAGCACTGCGGTCTTAAAGTCTTGAAAGTCAATCTCTAATCCATATGCACATTATTTACATAGTCGTTTAGATATGCAGAAAGTTGAAACTTGAGATTTCTTGGTACTTTCTGAAATTGAGATTAAATTAATCTTCAAAGCAAAATTTTGTAGAAATTTAATTTCGGGTACTATTAAGTCATTTAAATAAATTAGCGCAACGGTCCCATTTATACCCTACTGCAGTAAAGTGAACAGGAAGATAGCTCCATCTGTATGCAAAATTAGTAAAGAAAATAGAAAAATTAAGTTAATAGAATTTTAAAAGCGTTAGGAAGCATTGGATTAATTACTGGGCTGGATTCACTAGATTAAATACTTATTATTTAAGGATTTCTTCAGAGAAATGCATATGATTCATAACATAAATTCTCCTACGTTTTTCTCCTTTCCTACCGTCTAAGCATTTCGTCTAATCTTTTAAGAAGCCGGATATTATTCATAATCAATCAGAATTCTGCTTATCCCTAACTTCGTTGTAATCTCAGTGTCTCGATGTAATTCATAATCACGTGCATCTCCAGACCAGGGGTTCTCAACCAGGAGGGTATTTCCCCTAAGAAGCAAATTTTATAAGGGCAAATTTTATATTTTCGGAGGGGAAATGCCATCAGCAACCTCTCATTAAGCTTTAGCTTTATGAAGGAAAAAAAAAACTTTTATTCGAATTTTTCTGTTTATCAACATTTTTGTATTGTTTCTTTTTTTATTTGTAAACGCATTAAAAATAATCTAAATTTAAACAAATGTATATGTATTTTTTGAGGTTTGGAAAGTAGAGGAGGGGAAATTATAGTTTAACAATGGTAAAAGGGCTGCATAGGATAAAAAAGGGTGAGAATCACTGCTCTAGACGCCTAAAATATTTAACTTTATAGTAATAATGGTAGACAAAAATAAAAAATTCAAGCAACATATTAGGAAAGATTAAAAAAATTTTTTTGATACTCTAGCGTGCAAAATTAACTGTGAGAAAGCGATTTTTTCACAAAATTTTAAGTTATTAACCACTTAGCTCTACCAGATCCCACAAAGCATTTTTATCTGTCTTAATGTCATATGGATGTCTTCTTTCGACTACATGGAACTGGTTTAGACAATAAATTAGGATTATTGTACCGTTTTTGTTTCTCCAAGATGAAGAAGTTACTTTTGCATACTTTTTAAATACGTTTTGCATTCTTTCATTTTAGTGTGCTAAAAATGAATATAACGCCTAGAAAGAGAGCCAAGATCATCGCACTCACCGGTCACACATGCATGACTGTAAGAAATATCGCTTTCGCTGTTGGTGTTGGAAAATTTGGCATTTCTGCAATTTTGAGGAAGTATATTGAAATTATATCATATTCTTCAGACAGGAAGGCCAAATGCAGAACGCAAAGAGAAGTAACCCCCAAATCTGATCGGTTCCTATTCCGAAGTGGCATTATTAATCCAACAAAAACTAGTAAAGACCTTGAAAGAGATTTGTTGTCTTTTGGTATTAATATTCCCCCTTCAAATGTGCGGTGTATATTTCTCACTGAAGAGCGCGAGAAAGGCAATTAAAAAAACAATTTTTGATAGGTCAAATGAAGCAAAAACGATTATTGTTGACCGAAAAATGCAAATCTTGGACCTAAGCGACGGGAAAAAGATCATTTTCAGCGAAGAGACTCGTTTATTTGTTCATGGTTACACATCTAACGTTGTTAGACGAAGAAAGGGTGAATCAGTAAGAGCTCAACATATCCATCAAACCGTGAAATACTCTCAAAACAAATGTTTTGGGGTTTTTTTCGCTGCAAAACGCAGTAGAAGCCTTGTTCTTATTGACTGAATGATGATTTTATTGAAGTATATCGAAACTTTAAAACGTAGAGTTGCGCCATTCTGGAAAACCTTCGTAGAGACATTTCAACATGACTTGGCTCCATACCACAATTCGAAATCTGTCAGAAGTTTCATATTGTAATATAAAATTATTGTGTTACATTGGCCTGGAAATTCATCGGACTTAAACCCAACTGAAAACTTTTGGCACATTCTCGAGGAACATCTTAGCAAAAAGGATTGTATAACAAAACAGCGTATGATTAAGAACGTAATAAAAAGTGTAGTTTCATGATACAGAAGTAGTAAAAAAATATATGCACAACTTTAGTACAGTGCCGAAGCATATTCTTCATTTTTGCTAAAGGAAGATATATTTCCTATTAATTTTATTATTATCACTGTATATGAAGGTATGCACATTAATTATGAAAACAATTGCTTTGTCTCAACTAGTTTGCACACTATAGTAAAGATTTAAAATCCATAATTAAAATAGGTAGATTATCATAAATGTGAGAAGAATTTTGCAGCCTTTTATTAAAAAATATTTAGCCCTTACGTTATAACATGAAACAAAAATCCCAAGAATCCAAATACAGAAAAAAATAAGGAATGCTACTTTTATTACTGAAAATCTTTATTTATAACGTATAATAGTAGATGTCTGTATCCAACATTATAGTTGCAGTCGTATGTTTAATTAGTGTCTAATAACTGCTACGCCAATCGCAAATGATACTTTATTAACAGTTTACACATATTTGAACTCAATAATATGATCTTTTCTCCAATTATACTAAAGAACAGCGTTAAGGGTTGTTTACTTGTTACATTCTATCATATTATAATAATTGTGACATTTTATAAGATCAGAAATATGGTTACGCTTTTGAAATAAGTGTAACTGTGTTTCTATATATTGTAGATGGAAATGGTAACGGTATATTTTTAATTTCAAATGAGAGTCCCGTACCAGAGCTTACGTCATTAACCAAGATGATTGCGAATATGCAACAGCTAATTACAGTTTTAGGGTGGGCAAGTTTATACCAAAAGGATCATAAGGGCAGGAAACTCGCAACATGTGCTTGTAACGTAGTGTTATTGTTATCGGCGAGGAGAAAACGGCGGCTAGCCACTGGAACCATTCAGAAAAGAAAACTTCATAGAATGACTCACACTAGTGTCGATAATAATTGTGAAAGTATTCGTTAATAGCTTAAAAGAAGAAAATCGAGTCTGTTGATTAACTTTCCAGTAGCAGTTTAGCTGGCTTTCTTTAGTCATAATAATGTCATCATACGGATGCTATCGAATGCGTAGCCGTATCTGTGACTCACCTTGCATTTTCTAATGGTGGGGAAAATAGGAATTTTCTTTTGTATTATATGTAGAAGGAAAGAAAAAAAAACTAAGCTAGATTAGTTAATTAAATATTAAAAACAGACTCATTTCGAGGGCGGCAGGACAGGCTTTCAGTTGCAGCAGATCGTTATGAGGACTGGCTATAACTGAAAGAATAACCTAGAGAATGTTATCTTGTTGTTAATAAAAAGTGTTGTAAGTGTAATAGTTGTTAATAAAAAGTAATAAATCTTATTAACTGTGGGAAAGTGTGCTGCGTTTGTCTCCTATTTGTGCCTGTCTGTGTTGTCATTGCAAAGTGTATTTGCAATATGTGCTATTTTAAGTGTATGTTCTTCTGTAAAGTAAGTCCAGTATCTGTAATAATGTAGTAATTATTTTAATTATGTCATTATGTCCTGAAAACACAACGACTGCAATATCTTACAATGCTCTTCGATGTTTCTTCCATATGCGGGGACGCCAGACAATACCACCTAACCTCTTGGTAGAATGGTGGTGTCTCCTTTCCCCTTTAAAAAGTATGCATTATTACATTATATACCTCATGGAAATGTAATTTCATGTTGCGTATGATATCGTCATAATGAATTAATTTTTTACCAGTTTCCAAAATAATGGAAATAATGGCAACTTATGAAGACAATGTAAATCATGTGCATGTATTATAGCAGCAAGCAGCATTTAGACTTTGAGTGAAGAACCTCTTTCACACAGAAAATCATGATATATTTAATCAAGGATTAATTAGTTTACGTATTGCATTTAATGTACTCGCTTTCTATGCACCGTTTCTAAAAATTTAACTTGCTAGAACTGTACGTAAGTTAGAATTCAATATGTATTCCGTAATTGTATGTTTTTTTAATTAACAATTAAGTAATTTTTATACAATTTAAAGATCTATTTATAAAAATTTAATGAATTATTAGTCCAAGGGGGCAATTTGCCCAGAAGAACTATTAATTTCTTTTTGGAATTTTGCGTTGACTCACTAAAAGCGTTGTTTCACTTTTTCACTTTTCATATTGTTGCCACCAAATATCATCGCCCTGTATTATATTTAAAGAAATTAAATAATGAAGAATGCGCATAAATGTATATATGTTTCTCGCATTGTGGTAAAACAAAGGTACTTAAATCCATCAAATTTTGAATATTGAACGTTTCCACCCGAATATGGGCATCTGGAACCCAAATTTCAAATTTGGAATTTGTTTTATGATCGATTTCATATTTTCTAAAATTTTAACGAATTTGTGATTAGCAAACTCAAGGATTTCAAAGCGAGCAATGACAACGTTGTACAGAAATAACATTTTTATCTCCAGCGCGCGAGACTCTGTATCGGAAATTCTAAAGATATGCTCATTTTAAAATTATTTTGCGATATTGCTCTTGAACTGAATTTTAAGTGCGAAGAACAGGATATTTAATAAATAAAGATAACACACAAAATGTTAAAAAAAAAACGCCCCTTTGGACGCAATTTAAAATCTGAAACCTTTCAGATTTTTTCCACTACTGAAGTTGTTATTCTTTTATTTCACTGAATAGTAAAATTATATGACATATAAAAGTAAGAAAGAACCGGGAATCCGGTTATTGAAATATTTATTGCAGTTTTAATTATGTGTTTTAAAAAACAAAAAATGTAAGTAAAATTATTAAACAAATAAACAATTCATTTTATATATTTTTAATATTTTGGGGAATAAAATGCACTTTTAATGATAAATATATACAAGAATGTTTTGGATTAACAAAACCAATTTCACATCGTTCGGAAAAAAAATCAAGTCAAGTAAAAAAAAAAAAAAATTCCAAACCATACATTTCTGTTATCAGTTTCTATATTTTAGGCGGATACATTCCCCCCTCCTTTTCTTTCGAAAATTAATATCATTTTTTGCAATTGTGCCAAGAACAGAAGCAAAAATACGTATGAATAGAGTGAAAAAATAATAATTTCCCATTTCCAGAAAGGACCAGTGTTTATCAGTAGGCAATCTATATCGTATACTAATTTCCGCTGACAGTTCGATAACTTTTAAAAGCAGAACGCAGATGTATTGAGCTCTGTACAATCAGAGACTCCCAGTTCTTATCTCCTTCTGGTTTCCTTTGAAATAGGCACTCTAAATTACCTAGGAGACGTACGTTGTCATTCTTGTCTGTCCCACGGAGTCTGAATATTAGCGTCTCGACATTCATACAGCAAACCCGTAATTTACCAGTCGATGGACTTCTGGCTGCCTCAGGGCCTAGAAGCTAAAACATCATTAACCACCAGTGTTATGCTATAATTTTATTTTGTTTTACCCCCTTATTTTTTTCTTCTATCTGTGGTTATAAAACGAATTATTTTCATATCGGAATAGAAAATTCGACACATCTTTTGTAGGAAAGTTTAGATAATATCTATATCCTTGAAATTCTGCTACAAGAAATGCATGTGGGCCAATTTATGTGTTAAAGAAAACAATACCCAAACATGACACGGTTTCGGAATTTTATAGATTTGATAGATGGTGGTGTGTTTTAGTATTTTATTACACGAGCATTTGGTAACTTTTTTTTTTTTGTATATTTGCGTCAATACCAGTGTTAGGCAGCATTGTTACTAGTGGAAAAGATCTTTGTTCCATAATCATCAATATTTCGAGTTCCGATTTATTCGCCAGCTAAGGTTCATCTACGAATATATCACATGAGTAATAGAGAATTATCGTTCTCTTACTTTTGGATGGAAATTATTTCTAAAACAGAGCTGACTTGTTTTGTCATTAAGTAACGCGAGCACATTTTTTTTAATTGGTAACTATGTGTTAGATTTAAGTGCTGTAAATCTTAAGTAATTAAGTGCTGTATGCATCTTTTCAAGCATTGCACAAATTTTCTTTGGAAATAAATTTAGTTCTTTTAACTGATTCATGAACAAGGTATAAAGTATTTTCTTCCTCCTTTCCGAATGCCTTCGCGGTGTAATTGGAAGCAGAACTCGATGCGTGTTCGAGAGGTCTAGGGTTCGAGCTCGGTGAAAGCATTGCACATGTTTCAAGTCTCCTGTTTCAAAATAACCTAATGACTCTCTAATTATTTCAGGTTGAAAATATTTGCTTTTGTTTAATTAAAGTAAATATAAATAAGTAATATATAATATGTTTTGCCGTATCATGATGCATAATGAAATGAATTAAAATGACTTGCCTGAAACAGTCAAGCATTCTATCTTTGTCAGAAAAATCAGTTTCGTACTTGTTGATCTGTTATGTGAATTAATAGTGTCGCCAAGTCTGGGTAAAAAGCAAAAATCGAAGAAAGCATTTAAGTACTTGTACCTTAAGTATATAAGAACTGAGTACTTGTTGTACAAAAGCGTGTACACGAAAACCGAATAAAGAGAAAAAATGTGTTATTTCTTGGATTCTTCATAGATTCTAAAACGAAGCCTTTAGTTCCAGTATCACTAACAAGAAAAAGCGACTTTCATTCGAGGCATAGAAATAAATGGCATAAAACGCTATAATACATCTTGAAAAATATCAAAATGGACTTAATCGTTTTTTATTTAGAGTTCACTTTGATTTATGTACTACAATAGTGTAAACATTTAGGTGAGTAAAATAAAAAAATTAATTACTTTGATATTTATTACTTTTTATTTTATTTGAATAATAAGATAATGTGTTTATTTTAATAATAAGATAATAAATAATATATATTTATTACCTTTTATTTATTTATTTTTTAATATTTGTTTTTCATCAGGGCTTTTATTGTTTGCTAATTAGTAAATTAGTAAATTAACTGCTTATTCAAGTTCCTTGTCGAAAATAACTGTAGAACATAAAAATAGAAAATTTTTTTGTAAACTTTTGAGTAATGAGACAAACAAAGCTGGTGTTTTCCAAACAGAATTATTATATTTATGTAATGAGTTCTTTAATAATAATGAGTAGTACTATAAGATATTTCTCCCGCCTTCTTAGCATGCCTTCGTGGTGTAGTGGTCAGCACGTTCGGCTCGTATTCGAGAGGTCCGTGGTTCGAATCCCGGCGAGGGCATTGCTCATTTTTCATCTCTCCTGCTTTCAAAAAATACCTAATATCTCTACAGTGGCGCCCGAACTAAAAAAGGGGTGGATGATGATTCTCCACCACCAGGATTTGGCCATTATGTCCCCTAATCCCCAGTCTCCCTTTAAAAGGGGAAGTCTATATGGTATTTCTCCTGGCTTAGTGGTGTATTTGGAAGCACAGTCGACGCGTATTCGAGAGGTCCTTGGTTCGAGTCCCGGCGAGGGCATTGCTCATTTTTCATCTCTCCTGCTTCGAAATAACCTAATGTCTCTACAGTACGTGAAAATCGTATTTCAACAATAATTAAATTTTGCATTGTCTGATTTAATGATTTATTTCTTTTAATTTTTATGTCAAGAAAAAAATTGCCTTATCACATGAATTGGATAACTAGTTATTACAAAGAGCTGCTACCATTGACTTTTGCCCTGAGGTATAAGATTTCCTTTTTATCTATTTATTTATTCACAAGCTGCATAATTTGCGTAAAGTTTAACCTAGATTTCATACTCATCATTTGTTCAAGACTAATTCAGAATGAACAACACGCTTCAATTTAACCCTTCTAATAACTATTGAATACCTATTATGGAGATAATAACGGTGAATATTTAAGAAGAAAGAGCGAAAAGGGACTCTCCGAGAACTCTGGCGACTTGTCACTGGTCTCAACTTAATCAGTATTCTTCATCAATTCATTGTGAACCTCTGCCTCACGTATTTTGTTAGCGATAATTATTGGTTATTTATCACGTACCTTGAAGCTTCGAGTTCTGAAAAATAATAGAACTTAATAATAATAGGCAAGAGTTAAGAAAATACACTTTCAAGAGTGTAAATATTACTCAGCAGCATTTGTTCCCCTTCAAACCTTTCAACGCCTGTACTTTTTTTTAAGAAAAACGCGTGTAATAATTATTCTTATGGCTTAGGGTGTTGTTTATGGTGCTTCATCTTGTTTCTTCGACCCTCACGTGAAATAATTAAATGTTTGATGGTCATTTTGAGGTTTGATTCTTTTTAGAAAACTTCTTTCGCTTTTGAGGCAGTTCAAGTTATTAATTTTTCTTTGTTCTTGTTCCTGCCTTCTTGTCTGGTTCTTAATTAACGCTTCGGTCTTTGCGAAAATGTGATGCTACTCCTCAAATTCCTCAGATCTTCTTACTACCCCCTCCCTCCTGCGGTATTTGCTATGTGCTGGATATAAGGGAAATAAGTAATTAACCCTTAGCGTTTGGTGTAGCAGCATCAAAAGGAAGCCTAGATGAATAGCGTGGTTGCATGTTTGTACTTAAATTAAAGATCTTTGAATTTAAGAAGCCGTTCTAATTTTTTAAGAGAAATTATTAAATATTAGACATTTAGCCGCCAATTTCAGTTACAATCTGAATCATATCCCCCCTACTCTTTTTAGTTCATTTAGTTAAAGGAAACTTATAACTACTACTACGAGGGGAAAATTCTATGGAGTTTTTTTTAGGGAAGCAAACACTTGTTCCTCTTTAAAAACTAATCATATTTAGTTCGCACATGCTTTTCACTAATGAGTTTATTTCCTACTGCAGATTTATAAATCTAACTGTTAGAATGGCATTAAGTAATTAGCAAATACTATTTCTGAATTTTTAACTTAATTGTTTCGAATTTCTTAGGCTTCCGCGCAAAGGAATTTGAAAGAAACCAAAGATGCGTAATAAGACGATTTGGAATAAGTAATCAGTAGCAACGTTCTGTTTTTTTTTTTATTTTTATTTATTTTATTTTATTTTTTCAGAAGTTAAAAATCCATTCTGTTCAAATAATAATTGAAATAAATGAATCATCACATCAAGCCTAAGAATCAACTAATTAAAAAATATTTTTTATAAATGTTAAGGAACTACAATAATAATTTTCAGTGACTCGAAGAAAGCTCTTGAAGCAACAATAAAGCTGCATGAGACTTGCGCAATGTATCCATCATCGATTTGATACCATTGTTCACTTGAAGAAATCCTGTGTCCAGCAATAGGTTTACCCATATCGAAGATAATAGGATTGCTGACGAATCAGCCAAGGAGACCAGACGTGTCAATGAGGACTCACCAAAGATTTTTTCTCAAAGAAATAATAATGCTGCTGAATATGCTGTAATGGAAAATACTTTATACAACTATCAAATAGTATGAATATTTTCGGAAGGCACTGAAGTTGTAAAAACTCATAGTCAAATCTCCACGCTGCCTTTATATTTTGTTATTATAACTGGAGTGTTGCTCTTTTTTTTTCAATATCTTTATGAATTTATGAAGTACGTATCTTCACAATGTACCAAGCTCTTCTGAAAAAAGAACTAACTACAGATTCAAAATGCGAATTTTTTATTCTTTGAGCAGCTTATAAATGTTAATTTTTACTGATATCTCTAACTTTGACTTCAAAATCAAAGCTCTTATTATTACCCCAAAAATTTTGTAACGCCATAATACGACAAGCTACTGCTTCTTTTTAACTTTTTTTTATCGTAGATTCCAAGTCTTCATCTAACATTAATTTTCTAATGTCTGATCCAATGAAAATCTCTTTCTTCTATTTGGTTTTTGGCAAAAGAGGGAATTTTTGCTTTCTGTCAAACCTTTCCTAAATTGTTTCATCGAATTCAGTTATGGGCGAAAAAGTTGTAAACTAGTTTCCTGTTAATAAGACTTTTTTGCTGCCAGTCTTAGTGGCTTATGTCCATCTTAGGATTGTTGCTCTATACCTAGGATCCATATTTTCAATCGAGGTTTTGAATCTAGATGCTTTCGCAAGTTTCGTATCTGCCATTTGTGTAGCTAGCATCAATAAAGTATTAAAATTGTTTTCGGTAATACTGGAAGGTATCGACAATTGGCATTTACATTTTATATTTATCGCATGCTTGCTTACTTATGACGTTTCCATTAAAAAAAACATTAGTTGAGATAAACCATTTAGATTAGCATCGCATTAGATGCATAAGCATGATTTTGCTGCTAAGTTTCAATAATTCTATGCACGTTCCACCACTAAACTAATCTGGTCTTTCCTCAAAGAAAAATAGTTTAAAAAAGCGAAATTCAAATGCAAATGCAGGTTTTTCGTGCTGGAAGGAGTATCAGATAGGCACGAATTTGCCGAAAGGAGATCGTGAAAGTTCAGCGAGCATTTTATCAAACTAGAAGTTACATGGTTCTATGTTCTTAGAACAATCCTTCTTCTAACCACTTTGTATAATATTCACGTGGTAAAAAGGCGATACGCCATGTCAAGTTTCAGGAATTAAAAAGCGATTAACCTTAAGGAAAGAAGTGAAAAGAAAACGAAGAAAAGGCTGAGAAACGCTTGACTATTGATAACTTCTTCTTTGGTCCGTATAATTATAACGCGCGACAACGTGCAATAACAGGACCGAACGCGCATCATAATTGCAGTCCGTGTTTTTCTAAATACGGTTTCTGTTCTATAATCCCAAACAAAGGGCAATGCAATCTGGAAAGCTGTATTGCTATGGAGCTGCTATTTTTTTTTCTGGCAAGGAAACAGTGTCTGCAAAAGAGAATCGAATATTAATTTATCAAAACATCTGACAGTTCATTTAATGAAGTTTCTAAACCAAACTTTTCACTTCCTTTTGTTTTAGTAAAAAATGCTAGCTTGATTATTGTACATAAAACTCAGAATTAGAAGGATATAAAAATTTTGCATATTTATTGTATAGTTAACTATATTTTTTATTAAAGTTTTTTTTTTTTTAATAGAATACGAATCCCGGAAGGTTCATGGGTAGGGGGAACTTTGCTTAGTATTCAAAATTCTTAATTAAAGCAAATTTTGAATTCCACATTTAATGAAAAACAAATTTAAGAATACTGTTTTTAAAATATGTTTATATTTATCAGCACAACTCAGAGGAAATTTAAGTAATAAATGAAGAATATAATTAAATATCTTTCATACTGCGGTTCATTATCTGAACATATTGTCAAATTAATTGGGAAAAGTTTCTTCGATTATTTCTCTAGAATTTTTTTTAATTAAAGAAAAAATAGAGAAAGGAGAAGATTATTTCAAGAATTAACATAATTAAACCTAAAGATGAAACGTTAAATAGAAAATTTCTGAGAAGAATAACAATAAATAAATAAATAAAACTGTTTATATTAAGAGTTCGTAAAGGTGCTTTAAAGATAAACACTTTTAAAACACGAGGGGATATTGGTGATTTTGGAAGTATTTTAATTACAACAGTTGCGTTCTTGCTTTTAAAGGAAACTTCTATTGGATGTCAATAAAATGAAACTTTTCAAAAATTTTAGGAAAACGTTTAGATATTTTTTGGACTTGCATTCAAAAAATTCGAATGACGAAAAAAATGCGAAGATTCGAGTTGGAACCTTTTTCAAGATTCATGGAAGTCCTTATCTTTTATCACAATATCCGTTTGTTGTAAGATGCTTTGAACGCAACTTTTACGAACATATGAACATGTATTCTTTAAACATAATTAATTAACAATCAAACAACAAACTAACTTTTTTCTCTTAGCTTTTTGGCAGAAAGATGTTTTGAGAGAATTTCTATTACATAATCTATGAATGTTTTTTTTTCCTTGATTCATAAACCATAGTCTCTGAAAAAATTATGAACCGAACTTTAAAACTGAACTTATTACTTAGAATTGAATTAATTATTCAAGAATCATAAATTGTTAATTGAATTCATTTATTACTTAGAATTGAATTAATTATCCAAGAATTATAAATTGTTAATTGAATTCATTTTCAAGAATTTCAAAGTACCGATACTTGGTGTTCTTTGAAATTTTTGACAATTATCTAAATTTTGAATTCAGTTTTAAAAAGTACTTTACTTAATACATTCATTTATAATTTATATGAGAGGCAAAACATTGCATATTAAAAGATTAATGTTTGCTATTTCTAATTTTTCCTATTTTATAGAGAGGGCTTCTTTTTTGCAGTATTCTACATGGAAGAAGTTGAAATAAGTTATGTTAATTCATAATTTCAAATATTACCATTTCGTTTTAATACCATAGGATCACTGTTTAACGGACTTTAAGGAAATAATGGAAAATAGATAAATAATAACACATACAGAAATGGCAACTGAAATAGATCTGATTGGAATACTTAATCTCACGGTCTTTGTCATAATTAATTAACAATCAAACAACAACTAATCTGAATAATAGCCGATTTATAATGAAGTATCGATAAAAAGCATTCTACATCAAGACATTGATTTATATGATGAGTTCTGTATGCCTTTCAGAAAAGACTACTACAACTGCTGTGAAGCTCGTAGGTACCAAAATATAATGCACGATATTTGTATTTACATGCAAGGCACAAAATGTTGCAGATTAGTTCCTAAAGCTATTCTTCTAACGTGTTGCTTTAACATGTAAGAGTATAACCTTCTAAGGCAATTTGGAAAAGACTTAGGACTAGAGTAGGAAAACCCAACTTTTTGTTTTGTTTGTTTGTTCACAACTAGGAGTTCTACCAGCTGAGATATCTGGGGTTGTCACCTATCTTAGTATAATTTCCAGTTTCCACTTAATAATGAGATTCGCATAACTTAACTTTGTCAAAAATGATCTAATTATGACGCAGCAAAATCACAAGTTTTGGGAAGTTTTTGGAATTAAAGTGGCACTTATTTGCTTAATAAATGGGAAAAACTTATGCAACCAACTGATCATCTTGATTCAAACTTCAAAACAAAATCCTCTGTTCTGTCATTTTTTTTCCACTGCAATTTCCAGTTTAGTTGTTTGATTTCTGTCTTACTTGTGTAGCTATTTTTGTCATTATTTTAATTTAAGTATTAAATTCTTTACATTTTGAATTTTCTACTCGCAGGTGAAAACGTTTTGAAGTGAATCAAATGTAAGTACAACTAATATTTTATTTATTTATTTATATTTGCATTTTCATGTGTTTTTGTGACTGTGCCCATTAAATTTAACCTGGTTGAATGAATTATAGAAATTAATACTTCCTTTCGTAATGTTAGAATCATTAGATTTTCGTAAATTGTTTTATTAACCGTGGTGTTAAAGTATTAGATTCTTATCTGATTTTAGCATTTTCTCTAATATAGATTTTTAATTCTTCCTCAGATTTAAAATAAACCATTTTTTGAAAAATTTTCAGTTAACGGCAGAATGTTAGTGGCATACCTTCAGATGTTATTCGAGAGAATTCCTAATTTCTTGTTCAACTTGGTAAGGTATTATAAGAAATAAAGAGAAAAAAATTATTTTAACTAAAAATCTTCCGAGTTTTAAAGTTTCATTTATTATACGTTCACCACATTAATGATACAAGCTGTTGAGTCATCTTCTTAAATGCACACAAGACAATTAATGTTTGCGAAACATTTCAAGGGGGGGATTATTTTTCATCTTTGTTTGCAGTACAGAACAAGACAGGTAGGTATATTTAAACGAAGTGAAAAGAAACCTGAATCTTCTCAAAAATGTCATTTCATTCAGAAACTAGGTAGTTAATACATTTTGTAATTTTGATAAAGCTTGAAATATCTTGAATATACTCTCTTGTCTGATGTTGTGCATAGAAGTATAAACTTCTAGACTTACATCGTTTTAAGTTTTTTTACATGAACAGGATCTGGATTGAAGTGCGGATTTTAAGAAACGTCCACTATTTGCTGCAAGAATTCAAATACAAAATTACCAGGATTTTCACGTATTGAAAAATTTTTTCATTTTGTCTTTTAACTGTGCGTATTGCATAATACACTCTATGCATTAAAATAAACTTTCTTACTATTTAAATTTACTAAATGACTGCTTAAAAGATCTTAGAATTGTATACTTTGTGGCAACTGAAATGTCCAGTTTCATCAGCATAGCGACAGCAAGCAGTTTAATATGCTATGTGATTAGTAGATTAATCAAAATAATTGCGTTCACGATTAATAAGTTTCTACCAACTTGTTACAAGGCCGTTCAGTCCGGTTTAGAAAAACGCGGAGTTCTAGATTCCAAAACTAGAGACTATGAAAAAGTCATCTGTGAAGACCATAAAATGTTCAATGACCTGGGTAAAAGATGGATCATTATTAAAGATTATCTTGAAAACTTTGGTGCCAAAGTTTTAGTTCGTCGATCTCCGTCTGTTATAAACAGGAATTGCTAACTAAGCTGCATATAATTAAAATGATAATTGAAGTTGTTTGATGACGTAATTATAACAATTAATTGAACTAAAGAGGAAAATTAGTAATGTTAGTTCATAATATTCTTAAACGAAGGTCATTTAATAAAGTGCAAAAGGGAATTAAATGAAATACAGGGTGTCCCAAAACGACCGCATAAACTCTGCACCGCTAGATTCCTCGTTGGGAATACATAAAAACTGCCCAAAGAAGCGTTCCTATAGTTTACCATAGTTTACGAGAAAAATACGAAAAACAAAGTATGACGTCACTGCCGGTGCAAGAAGAAACACTTTACTGAACATATCAACAGCAGTATATGCACAATTTAAAGCAGATGATCAAAGTGTCCGCCGAGCATGTCGAGACAGGCTTGAGCACGCCGTGGAATGGCTGTCATGACACGTTGCAGCATCGCGGGGTCCACCGAAGTAGAAGCAGCATGCACACGAGCAACTAAGTCCATTGGTATTGTCACTACGTTTCGATAGACCAGTTCCTTGAGATGGCCCCATAGGAAAAAATCCAATGGTGTAAGATCTGGTGAACGTGCCGGCCATAGAGCCGGACCCCCCCACTTCCGATCCAGCGGCCGGGGTATACCATATCCAGCTAACCGCGTACAGAAGCACAGAAATGCGCCGGAGCCCCATCATGCTTGAACCAAAGTTCTTGTATTGCCGCTAATGGTATGTCATCGAGGAACTCGGTTAAGACCTCATTAAGAAACACTAAGTACGACTGTCCCGAGAGCCATTCAGGCTACAGATATGGTCCAAGCAGGCGATCTCCGAGTATGCTGGCCCACACGTTAAGAGACCAACGTTCCTGATGTTTCTGTAGCCGGATTGCATGCGAATTGACCTTGGACCACATATGGCTGTTGTGATGGTTGAATACCCCATTACGAGTGAAACAGGATTCATCGGTCCACAGGATATGTGCAATGAAACCATTATCTGTGTTCTTTTGCTGCAACAGCCATTCACAGAAGGCCACGCGTTTCTGAAAGTCATCTGGTTTCAGACCTTCCACGGTTGTGTACCTAAATGGGTGTAGCCTCTCAGACCGTACAAGCCTGTGCGCAGTACTTTTACTCGAAATCATCTCACGGGCTAATACGCGTGTGCTTACCTCGGGCGTCTCTTCTACCCGCTGCAGTATTGCATCCGCCTGTGCTACCGTCAGGCTGCTCCGTGGTCTTCCAGTATCCTGAAGATTGGCTGTTGGCAAGACGCTTTCCGTATTTCGTAGTCTGTCGCCCAGCCTACGGATGACGTTGACGCCGGGAGGACGGCGGGACGGATATCGACGGGCATACTCCCTAGCAGTTCGTAAGACATTTTCATTACATCAGCCGTGCATCAAGTACATGTCGCAGTAGTCACGAACGGAATACATGGCCACCATACGAAGACTACCAGTAGCTCCAAGATGCAGCCTTTTAAATACCAGTTCAACAGCGGCTTAACGTCATTCCACGGCACGCGCGCATGCGTTACGTGATATGCGCGGCGAACGTTTTAAACATTATCATCAGGAAAGATATGTCCAATAAAGTGTTTTTTCTTCCACCGGCAGTGACGTCATACTTTGTTTTTCGTATTTTTCTCGTAAACTATGGATCGTACAGGAACGCTTCTTTGGGCAGTTTTTATGTACTCCCAACAAGGAATCTAGCTGTGCAGAGTTTATGCGGTTATTTTGGGGCACCCTGTATGTACCGCCTTTGCAAGGGAATAACAGCATCTTATTTTCAAACCATGCATGGTTAGGAGTATAAAGTTTGGTTTGGTTTATGTGCTTAAGGCAAAGCCTCGATGGCTGTCTGCCTAAGGGAAGGTATGCCTTCGTAGAGAACTTTCTAAGGGAAACTGGCTCGTATACACGTTACACATAGGTGAAACCACTAAAACGCCCATGCAACTAGCCCGTTTGAGGGATTCGAACCTCCGACCGAACTACCGGTGTTCAGTGACTTTACCATTCGGCCGCTGGTGGGCGCTAGAATGTAAGATGTTGTTAGCCTTAAAATGCCTTCCTGCGGATGCATTTATATGCGTAGCCTAATGTTTCAAAAAATGTATTAAAATAATTTATGAAATAATTTATTTTAATTTAAAACAAACAAACGTATTTACTTAATTTTGCTTCATACTGTGGTATTTAGTTCATTTAATTATTTCCCTTTTAGAATATTCTCAGTTATTCAAATTTATATTTGTGAAATTGCCTGGCACATTGCGTCTTTTTCTCTTTTAAAATACCTTAAAAAAATTTAAGGGTCTTTTATATACAGAAGCCTAATATTATGGGCTTCAAATTTTAAGTGAATATGAGACTTTCTAATACTAGAGATTAGATATTTACATTTACAGATAAAATTTGGCTCATTTTGTTGACAGAGATCCTCATTCAGTACATAAAGTTTGCAATCAGCTTACACTTGGAATCAAGCAAAATAGCAAAACACTTTTTTCCTCCCAGTTATTTTTTCCTGAATCGGTTTAGTGATAAAATCACTTTATTAATTTTTTATCGATCACTAATTAACTTTATCCCTTTATTACTGGTCACTTTTTACTGATTTATTTCTGTTCACTGTAGCTGTTCTAATGCTTTTTTATCCTAAAATGCTTATTTACATAAGACTATTTTTACTTACTTTGAATTCCTGAGCATCAAACTTCAGATTTGTGTTTACAATATAAATTTATATATTTGCTTTCATATTCTAGTCCTAGTATGATTCTACATTTTGAATTCAGCATTAATTCGTTTGAAAATAATATTTTAAAACAGAATAAATGAGTCACGGAGTGAGATAAAATTTATTTCCGTTCTGACTGGTTCATTTATTCTGATTGCAATTCGAAATTTGGCCATAATTTTTGGCTAGCTTGAAATATTGACTTTTTTTATATGGTTCCTTCTTCAAATATTTGGCCCGTAAAAAGCTGTTGTGCTTAAAAAAAATTAGGGTTGTCCATTTTTCGTCCTATAATGCTCATCTATTTAGAAACGTATTAAAACTTTACACACCCTTAGTAGTATCAGAAATAAATAGGGATTGATTACTATCAGAAATTAATTACAATCAGAAATAATTAGGGATTAATTACTACCTAGTTCCATAAAGCGCTGAAGTAAGGCCTCGTGATATAGGAGGCTTCTAAATCAGCTTAGAATTTCCTCGTGATCGTATTTTTCCTTCCTAAAAACAATGAAACAAAGTGTTGCGGAATCCATTAAACAATGCTATATCTAGAGCCTCAAACTAGGCCTTTTTAAGCTAGTCTACGTCCTGGGATTGACATTGTATTATTTATCGTGGTTTTCAGACAAAACCTTTAATACTTTGTTAATTTATTGCTTGTATATTTCAACAGTTGCGTGTCACGGATGAAAAAAGCGTGTTCTTTTCTTGCGTGAAGGCCGTTGCAATATTTTGTCACCGTCGTTTGTGGCACATTGTGCAATCTCCAAAAACGTGGTGATTTTTCCGGTTTTTCCTTTTTACAGTCGAAAGCTGATGGATATCTAGAGCTTAGAAATCAAAAGCCATTACCTTTCTCTTTAATCAAAAATCCTAGCATCCATCTGGATAATCTTCGTCAGGTGCCATTGAAAATTCTCCTACAAAATTGATAGCAATCGCAGCAGGGTGCACGCAGCAATAAAAGCATCCGCTTCGGTTACCTATAAATCAATGAGGATGCTTCACTCCCTAAGCAAAAGCGAACTTAAATGAGGAACTTCTGTGTTACCCCGTAGGCGCCGTCATGATGTTTCATTTCAGCGAGTTAAAAGTAACTCTATCGTCAGATAAACTAGCTATTAGCATTTTTCATCTCTGGTGTGCCGTAGGCTGAAAAGGGTGAAAAATAGTCTTCCAAACGTTATTGACTGCTCACAGTTTACTTACATGGATTTGGAATGCATCTAACATGTTCATCAAGCAGCTGTACTTCCAAAGAAAGGGTTATCTACGAGGTAATAATGGTTCCCGTCCCCAGATGCATCTAGCTATTGTTTGTTTTCCCAATTTTTGTGTATACTTTCGAAACTAT
>KK121261.1:589242-631302 GCA_000611955.2 Stegodyphus mimosarum | reverse complement strand
TGCATATTAGCAAAATAAAGCAATTTTCCTATTATATCTCATAAAAGTACGTAAAACAAGATATAGAAATGCAAATAAATATTCATAAAATTCAGTTGAAGATTATGTAATGGGAAAAGATGGTTAAACTGCGGCACCATTCAACTGAATATTCAAGAGAACGACTGAAAACATAGTGATAGGGTTATTACCTCAAAAACTAGATGATACGGTCATGTTTATTCTCTAGTTCAGTTCAATCGAGGTTAATTTCCATGCAACTTCATCTACAGCGATTGTTAGAGTTCAAGGACAGCTTTGAAGTTTGCTCTGCGTTTGCAGAATCTATTTTTGTTATTGATTTTATGAAACTCATGAATAGCTGGTTGTATGTAAAACGCATCGTCTAGATTTGACTCAAGCATGGAAATGTTTACCGAATAGCGAAGCAAGTAGACGCAGAACATTGTTTTTAGAGGTTTTGTCTAAATGATGTTCGTAATGTGTGCAGAATTTTTCATCCTTTAAAAAATTTTTAATGAAATCTCTCTGAAATTGACCAATATTTATGAGAACATAATCAAAAGTAATGTTGTTGAAAATCAGCTGTATTAACGACACTATATGTCTGTGGCTGGTTTCCCTATGAAGGTTTCACTCTGTATAATCTTCACAATTTTCCATTTGCTGCCAAACTTCATTTTTCAGAAGTTATATTCGCCAAGGATATCATCTTATCTGTGCTTCAAGGTAATCATTGTACAAAATAAAATTCTTTAATTTAATTAATGATAACTTCATCTACTCTTTTTATTTAAATACATAGATGGCAGGGAAAACACAGATGATCGATTTCACTTAAAATGAGTAGTCTACCTGTACTGGAATGAATAAAATTTATTTGTAAATAGGCTAGCTCTTCCAAAAGGAACAGTGCAGTACATTTTTACTGCTCCTCAAAAAACATAAAACAAAAATTCTGATTCATTAAACTGTATTAACTACGTAATGGAAAAAGAAAAGTGATCTGTTCGTATAATAATGTTCATTTTGGGTTTAGTAACGGCAATATAGATGCTACGATCATGGATATTGAAAAATTTTCAGTTTGGTATTTATAATGGAAAAGATATAAACTTTTGACGAAATTGCATAAACTAATTGCTTGAACTGTTCCCTGTGTAGCGCAAGAAAAGTAAGTGTATAAAGTAAATGCTGAGTGCAAGAATGTTTTTTTTTTTTTCCCCGTAATCTTCGTATCAGTTTTAAACGAGTTTTGTTGAAGGCGAAAAAAAGGTTTTTTGAAATACGTAAGCCATTACTATGAAATCAAATAATCAGAAAAATTTAAGAACGGAATTGGAATTTGTGGCAACACCAGCCGGATCGTTTGTTTTTTATTTTGAAAAGCATATTCGGATGAAAATAGTTGCGTTATTAGAAGTATATGTACTATTAGTAATCATTGCATTTTTTGTAAATATCATAAGCTTATTTTTTTAAATAATAACAAAAAATTAATTATGACTGCATCCAGTTCATTTACCGCCATTTTGAACTTTTTTGTGTTTTACTCCTAATTCAAGCACGTAGGTAAAATCTGAATTTTTCAAGCTTATTCACAACTTGTATCTGAGTAACAGAAGAAGAAAAGAATGAAAGTGAGTTTTCTTAATTATCTAGAAGATTAAAATACTTTTGGATATATCATTAGATAAAAAAAAATCTTATTTTTAGCAGAATTTATTAACTGCAGTTATAAAATCTGTATTATAATTACTAGTTTCGAAAATTCTTATACCAGTTATTTTGTATTTTGCACAGTCTAAGCTTGATATTTTTCATCGTCTGCTATTATTTCATTGAAATTTCATTAAGAGCTTTTGGTGCACGCTTAGAGTACTGAGATGCAAATATGTGAATCTTAAAAGAAAATAACCACAGAAACACTTTTGTGTTTTGAACAGAGATTAAATCAAAGAAAGTGACCCGTTTCTGCTGGAATAAAAAAAATATTAAAATGTAATAAGAACAGCGATGGCTATTAGCAAGAATTTTATATTTCATGTGTGGGCGTGCTTAAAATTACAGATATCAGTTTTACGCATGTTGCTATTAAAGCAGTGTATTAAATTACAGTACTGCAATAACGAATTTTGCATATGCTAGTATTTAGTGCAACGGTTAAGTTAATGTTTTATCAGTGCCTACGTTATTATTTGGTAGTTCATGTTTCTTATTTGTATGTAAAGTATATTACTTACAATTACATACATAATTTCAACACGTTTGAAATATTTATTGCCAGTTTTATAAGCTATCAGATTTATCTGAAGGTATGTTAAATCATTCTTTTTTTTTTTTAAATTATTTTTCCTTTTACATGACTTTTGTGATTTTTCTCTCTCCAATTTTTGTTATGGGCTTCAAATTTAAAGAAGAGTAATTCGAATTGTATTTTTGCAATACAAGAAGTATCTGGAATGAAAGGAAAAAAAGAGTCTTCCTTCAGTAATTTTTTACAATGCAAGAAAGAAGAATCCTTCTTTTACAATACAATTTTTAATTAAATATAAAAATTACCTAGCAATAAGCAATTCTTGTGTTTAAATAAAAGAATTCCGTACATAACTGCGATTATCTACTCTGCATAACACGGGAGCTACAGCATTTCGCAATCCTGTGAAGAATTATGCAATTTTTTAAGTATGTGATATGAAATGCGCTTATCTAGTTTTCGAGAGCGCATTTGTATTTATAATGTTTTATAGTACTATAAGCATTTCCCTTCAAAACAAGCCGAAGTAAATACTTGAGCATCATTTTTAAACTTCTTCCCAAGCTTTTCTTTATTAACGAAAGAATATTCTTAGATATTTCCTACATACGATTTTAAAGGAAATTTTTAAAAATTATCATTTAATAAATCGAGGACAGGTACAAACTTACAAAATTTTAGCATGAAAATGAGCAATTCTTACAATACGAATATAGCAGTTATTAACATTTAGACAATTTTAGGACATTTAGACAGTCACACTAAATGTTCTAAAATTAATTGCGTTTCCTTAAAAAACTGCCCCGTCGAGCATGGCTTGTCTTTCAAGGCACAGTTTACTCCTAAGAGACATGCTTTTTTTCTTTCAAGATCTATCACTCTTCCTAGAAGGCACAACAAGTTTAGATAAATACAACTTACAATAGTTCGTAGATCTTCGTACTAATATTAAGCTCAGTATCAATATTGTAGCATGTCATCACATTGTAACACAGGTATCATATTTAGAATTACTCCTTTTGCCACATATAGTAGAAAAATAAAATAAGCATGGAACGTAACATTTATTATTAAAAAACTAATTTAAATTTAAAAAGTAAAAAATATTGCCCCTAAATTTTATTTTGTGTGTTCAGATAATTTCTGGATTTTTCAATAATTTCGTTACTGCATTTTAAACTTATAGGTATGATTCCTTGGTTGCGAAGCTTTGTTTTTGACAGAGGCTTCTGTCAAAAACAAGTTCTTTCTTATTCTCTTCTTTAGAAAGGGTTTGATGGTGCTTAAAACTCTTTTTTTTTCCCCAAAATTCGGCATAATGTACATTTGAGAACTTCGATGCCATGAGGTGCTGATCTTACAGTGCTCCTCTGCTAATAGGAATATGTCTAAGTTCCCCCCTCTCCAGTTTTTCTCCATAATCTTTGCATTTACGTTCCCAGTTTTATTTTATCAAAGAATCAGCACTAGCATTGACAATTATTTTCGGAAGTACATTTCTAAATTCTTGATATGGTCATCCTGTTACACTTAAATTGTTTTGTAGCTAACATAATTGCTAATTGCCCTTATCTGCAACTTTTTGTTTTCGTTTCGATGCATCAAGAACTGGGCAATTGCAACTCGATCTTTCTTCGAAAACTCTCTTTTTTTCATCCTACTTTTACAATGGGTTGTTATTCAACTGAAATAAAACAATTGATTTCAATCAGCGGATAAAATTAGAAAGATAGTTATAATTCGTAATAATTAGGTTAACTTAAAAGTTGAATGATGTGACAAAACAATGACAGATATCATGAAACATGATTTTGATTGAAGGCTTTGTAATTTTGCTCTGCAACATAACGTACAGCTACATTCGCCAATAATTCCAGTTTGAATGTTATTTCGCCACTCTTATTATAAGACAGAGGAAGTAAATTCACTCTTGGCTTGGCCTACATAGAGAAATTCGACAAACTGCTGTAAACTGAAAGTGTAAAATTTCCTGCCTTTCTGGCTAAAAAATGGAGAGCGAGGGAAGAAAAACGTTTATTTTAGAAAAGGTCTATTTGTAGATTAGATACTCAAGAATTTAATCCGCAGTTCTACGTATAGGAAAATATTTTGATCTACAATGAAATTTTATACTTCAGCATGTCAACTTTTAGTTTCTATAACTCATATAGTTTAGTAATTTAATCTTTAATATAGCTTGAGTTTGAATTGCAACGTATGAGCTCCAATTTGTTGATTAAGAGCTTCATATAGAAGATTTCAAAGTTTGCGAACCACCGAACTCTGTTGAGTGGAGAGCAATGGGCAGCAGAATTAGATGATTAAAATTATAACCAAACTTCTTAAAGTTCTGCCACATTATGAGCTTTAAGTAAAATCATAATCCGATTTTGTAAATATCTGAGGTTTTAAGACCTATTATTAAAATTATAACTTAAGCTAATATGTTATGAAATTCATGCCGTCTTACTATGCTCTTATAAAATTAATGCCTAATATTTTATTAAAATATAATGAATCCTTTCTAAGATAGGCTGCACGGTTCCAGATGACTTTGGTTGTATATGAAGATAGTCTCTTAAAAAGATAATATTCAAAACTCACGTTTATGTTCTCAGAAGTACTGGTCACTTTGAAAAGGGGTTTCCGCAAGAGAACTCAGTGGATACACAGCTTTTCAAATTTATTGAAATTGTAAACGCCTTACAAAGCGTTATTAAACCCCTTAAGCACCTTACAAAATATTATTGAAAATGTAACCGTCTTACAAAAGATTTGTAAATTTACAAGACAAATTTGCCCATCAAGACTGACTTTCCTGCAGTAAGTTTCAAAGACTCTTATCTAATTCACGTGTCCATTGAGAGCAGACAAGTATAATAATATTGTTATTTAGCCATTGCTTCAAAGTACTCTATAGTGCAATTATCCTATTTTTTTAATTAGTTTTGTTAAAAATGTATATGTATTCTAAAGAAATTGGAGTGTGTTAAAATCCATTAGTTGCAACCTGATAACTAACTTTAAGCTTATATGAAATCTCTTTCAATTCGAATTGAATTAGAGAAAATCACTTAACTTTCTGATATATTAAATCGTGGCATAACCTATCCAAAATCCTTTATTATCCTCAGTTGTAATTCATATAAACGGAGGAAAGCTCGAAAATCACGAATTTATAGCTATAATAGGGGCTTTCTATCTATTGTATCCTTATCTCTGAGTCCGTTCATTTATCCATCATTTTAAAATGACAATCACAATCTATGATAGCAATTGGGAAACCAAAGTAAATTGTAAAGCGACGATGCATTATTGCGCAGCATAGCATTTAAATACATTTTCATAACAGGATCTCCTCTCGCGCAAAGCAGACTCGCAGTGCTTTTATATACAAATGAAGAGTAAGTGAAAGACCTCATCTCAGAGCTATTTCAAATATTGTTGAATTTACCAGCATACAACGCACTTTAATGAAGTCGGCGGCAGGAAACAGGTGTTACAATTCAGCCATATTTCCCTCTTTACCTCGTGACAAAAGATTTTAATAAGAGGATCCAGTCCATTTAAATTAATATGAATAATTTTCCAAATCTGGGAGAGTTTGTTATTAAAGGAGCAGCATTTCCAAGACTGCATTCTTTGAGCGTCAGTTTGTAAGAATTAAATGTGAATGCAGAGCACTTGTTATTGGAGTGAAAGAGTTCACATTTTGGTATTTTATTGAATGACTTTTGAAACAGAAAAAGACTCCGTTGTTCGGCTCAAAAGATTTGAAGTTGTTCTTAACGCTTTATTAGGTGAAAGCGTTCATTTAATTTATATGATAGTTGTTCAGAAGATGTTTCGAAGTTAATTCTGTTGCGGATACATAAAATATTTGATTTTCTAAAATATCTAGTCCTTCTAAATTGATGTGTTTGCCATTAGTAATATCTAATGAAATAAAGCATCAAAGCATTTTTCTAAATTGTTTTCGTGTCATATGTAGAAGCTACTATCCTTATCTTCGCTTTCTGGTGTTTATTGAATTCTTGGAATATTTTAAGCGCATAGTAGCCAGCAATCTGTAGAAGAGATTAGTTTATTTATCATGGCAATGTTCTCGAGAGACCCACTTTAGAAGATTTGCCACATCTGCTAAATTATCGTTATGATTCTTCCTTGTTGTGCCAGTGGTGGATTTGTAACAGTCTGTAATATATGAAAACCAACTGTTGAAATATTTCAAACATTTCCTTTTCTTAGACTGATATAGACTATGGTTTAATAAACTGATCGAGTTTCCTTTGATTTTTTTTTCCGGGGGGGGGGAGGAAATTTGTATAAGGAAGAATGCATGTTCAAGCCTTATTTAAATGATTTAGAAATTAAAAGTTAAATGCAAACTTTATTATATGTTCTTAAAATTTCTCTAACTAGTTGATTTATTAATTAAATATGATGAAGCAATCGGACATGCCTGTTAATGGGAGAGATGCGTTTATGAAAAACTTTTGAAAGAACTCACCGACTTTGCATTACATGATGACAACATCGAAAACCCTTGCAACATTTATTGAGTTGCCTAAATAGTGTAACTAAGAAATAGTTAAATGGCATCGACAGTAACAGGCCTTACTTTTAAAACAGCACTGGGTTATTTACATTTTCAGAAGCTAATATACAGTATTCTGAAAAGAAATGCTATTTTTATTTTATTTTTATTTTTTAATGCTGGCATAAAATGACTGAAAATTATAAACTGCAATTCTAATCACCAAGCCTCTAGGATCACAAAATTCAGGCAGTTTCAGAGCCTTACATATTCGAGAGCCCAAAATCATCCTATAAATTTCCATAAGCCTATTTTTTCCTCGTTATAACGAACTGGGTATAGACACCAAATGCTGTATGTAGATTCTCCAGCCTGACATAATCTATCCGGTATGAATTACTGCTCATTAATCATGGCTATCTATGTACATATTTTTCGAAATAATAATTGGTAAATATATAATAAAATATTCCAACAGGGGCTGTCAAGGCATAGGAAAAGTTCTTAAATTGTGAAACAGTAAATATTAAGCCAGTATGAAGTTTAAGAATATGCTATTTGGGAGCATGGGAAGTTAGATGAAACATCAGAGGAACGATTTATAAGTACTTAAAGAAGCCCTATCGTGTATTAATAACAGTTTATAAGGACTATGAATTAATAGGCATTTTATTTATGAGTATGTTCTTCGTAAAATACTTCTCTGAAAAACGTTCTAAGTTCCCTTATAAAGAAGGTTAAATATAAAGTTTTGTATGTGAGAAAACTTTACAAGAGCTGATATTTTCAATTAATCTTACTCTAGTAATACATGTCACATGTTTGTCAATTAAGAGAAAATAAATTTATGCAATTTATTATTATAACTGATGTTCAGCGGTAATTCGCTAATCACTGTAATGTTAAATACTACTTTTTTTGAGAATGTTTCTCCTTCCGCGTTGCCTGCATAATGCAAGAAATTGTCTTTCGAGTCTCCCCTACAGCGTTATTTATTTATTCCTTTACGACATTCTAATCTGATTAGACTGAAATCTGCGTCGCAAAGAAGGCAGCTATGACTGGGAATTATTTGATGATTTATTATGCGTACTTTATTACGTTCATTTTCGTCTCTGAATCCTGTACTGATTCATTGAAGGAAACGTATACTTACAAGAGTGATTCCTTCACAAAGCAGAATAAGCGGAAATTAATTTTTATATTGGGTTTTACTTGAGGTGTTTCACTGTGGCACAGCTTTCTCGGTATCTTGGCTTCCTTAGTTTTTAGTTACATTTTCAGATGTACGTAAAAATTGTACTACCCTTTGAATAAAAACAGTACCTACTTAAGTAAAAATAATATTTACATTGAAAGAATGTCATTCATTTACGCTCTTAGTAGCAGTTGTTGATTCTTTTCCTTTAACTGCTGTCCCAACATGTTAGGCTCTCTCTTTTCGTAGCTGTATTCTCTTCTTTCACAGAAATTGTATCTCATGATGCACAGTTTTAGCTTCCGCAATTTTCAGCTGTAGTGCATCATGTCTTAAATATATCTCTGCTTGCAGCTTTAAATGCAGGTTGAATTTAATAATGAAAATATTCTAGTAATACATATTATTTTACAGTTCTTGGTCAGTATTCTGACAGTACTGACGGTAAAGACCATGCATTTTACTTTTAGTGAATTGAAACGATATATTTAATTAAAATTAATTCCTGTTATGAAAAAGTATTTTGCTTGCTTATGGTTTGGAAGAGCAGAAGTATACTATACCCAAATGTAGTATTGTCGTTTAGGAGGAAAATTTTTAATTTGTTACTTAAAGCAGTGAAAATTTGTGCATTTGAACTTACACATTATTTTGACGCCAATTTTCATGAAAAACAGAAAAGTAGAGATAAACAACTTGTATTTTGTATCCTCGATATGTAAACTAAATATGAATTTAGCAGTACCCGAAGTACAGATAAACCCGTTGTTCTCATCTAATAAAACAAAGTCCTTTTAAATAAAATTTTTAAAAAAATTAAAGGATAATATTGGGAGCTGAAATCAATTGTTCCTACAGAATTATATTATTACGATTAGCTATTATTTTTAATGCAGAAGGTACACACAGGTAAAAAGTTAGAAAGAAAATTCTGTAACAGAAAAGAACATTATATATGGCATTAGAATTTTTTTAAACTACAATAATTCTATAAACATTAATAAAAGTTGTATTTAGACATATTATTACATATTATTTTTAAACAACTCAATTTTTGATAAACCGCGTAATGTTATAATTTGTCTAAATAAAGTTTTGCGTAGCAGCGGTATCATTTCTTTGTCTATGCATCATACATATATATATGCGCACGCACTATACATCTTTAAAATTTAATTCCTCCTTAAGAAATTTTTTTTAAAAAAAATATTATTATTATTATTTCAAACGAAATAAGTTTCAATACAAAGCTTCTTTTATTCTAATTCTTCAAAATAATTTCAATACAAAACAGCTTTTAGACTAATTCTTCCCTAAAAGTTAGTAATTATTTGTTCACTTATATTTTGTGTTTATCTGCATTTTTCGAAGCTCTTGTTTCATGTTGTATTTTTAATTTAGCTGGAGAAATCGCTATTTATTTTCAAGTATTAATTATATACGTGATTAATTAGCTATACATTATTTATTTGATTTTTATAATTTTACTTGAGCAAAAGTGAAGAGCATACAAAAAAGAAATACCAGATTGCATGATGATAATGAAATCAAGTGTTTAATAAAAAAATGAATACTTTTTCTCTTATATTTGATAGCCGTACTATTAAGAATTAATCTTCACCTTTATTTCAAAACCACATATTTCACCAAAATAAAAACATGCCTACACAAAAGAGTAAATTCAGTGAAGGACTATATATCAAATTCTGAGTTTTCGACATCTGTCTGCTAAATGAATTTTCAAAAACATGTTTTATCGAAAATTTCATAACTTGAAAGTAATAAATCACCGCATTCTATTTTGACCTTTTTGGAACTAGTACTTAAACTGCAAAATTCATTTGGAGTTACTGTTGACTACGCAATGAAATTTCCAATTTTTGGTTAAATTTGCACTGTTATAATAGGAGTTATACTCATTTCATTATTTTGATTATAGTATATATATATATATATATATATGTATATAATCTGGATGTGCAGTAGAAATTAAAATAAGTTTTTATTTATTAGTAGTAAAAATGTATCATATAACCCTCCCCCCTTTTGTCTCTTTGATGTCCTGTTTTCTATACACCGGACTATGGTAACCTTCACATTTCCACAAATTTTTATGTATTCAGAAACAAGCACAAAATTCCAAATTTCTTTACGCACTGGAGAATATTAAGCATTTCGACTCCGCCTCTTCTCTCATAAACACCCACGATTTCCCCGCGTACATTACTCTCAAATCTCCGGTTAAGACCACCTCCCATTTTTTAATTTATTTAAAACTGTACCCTAAGAAAACGGGGAGTGGCGGCTCGCCCCACCCACTATCGGGAGACCAACACCTCCGCCTTACCGCTGCACCCGCGGTGCGCAGCCGGCAACGCTCCAGGCACATGCGCCGTAGGGTTCATCGGCTTCACTACACATAACAGACGAGTGGGGTAGCAATAATTCAACGGAAGTTCGTTAGGTCGCGTCCCCGGGCAGATGCCGTGCCGCTGCCGCCCGGGTTGAACGGCTGATGGCCGTGACCCCGTGCCTACACGTTGGGGGATAAAGGGTGGACAACTGCTGCACTTTTACGTCGGCTTTTAAGGAGAATTTTTTTTTGCTTTTGCATATCAATTTTAATTTATCACATATTATCAGCTTACCTCAGCTTTAGTGACGTAGCTCATAAGACGTTCCTGTCTGTGTTTAAACAGATCAGTATTTAAGCAAGCTTAAATATATGTAGAAGATCCTTGTAGATGGAAATAAATTCATCCAGTTTCACTGGTGAGGGCACCCATAAGAAGGAATTTTTAACATTTATTGTTTAATTAATTTTTTTAACACATACTGCAAAATTTTGCTTACTATCAAAATGAAATTAATTTATTTTAAACTTATTTCCTTTTATCTGTATTTTTTATTTATTTATTTGGTTTACATATAAACCGAATAAATATATATGCGATTTCCCCAATACGTAACGTTCTTCTAAATATGCATGAAATTAAAAATTTTAAAATTAATTTAAATAATGTATTAAATTTTCTTTAACCTATGTTAAACATAGATAGGATGCCTTTTTATATTTATATTTAATAGACTTTAGACTGAGGGAAGTAAACTTAATGCTTCTTGTTCGTATAAATTGTTTGCAATATTTGTGTGATGTCACTTGCAATAACTAATCAGTTAATGGATCTCCATTCCTATATAAATTCATATGCCTTTATATTTCCATATCATTAATACTCTGAACGTTCATCTCCAAAAATAACTTATGAGATTATGAAATTAATGATGGTCTCAAGTAATATGGCATTATATCCTTATAAAGAAGGCATAACTGAATTGACATCATCTTGTAAGTCTATTAAAATAATTGATCTCATTATGCAGGTGTATAAAAAGATCAATTGTTGTAATGTTGCAAACTGTGCATTCAATATTCATAATTCAATTAATAATTCTGTGCAGATTTATCAATTTATCATATTAAATCATATTTAATTACACTAACATTTTAAGTTTTTTTTACTGATGTATACAGACAAGCATAGCCCTAGTTGATCAAACTGCCTTAAAATATACCTCAAATTTTGATGCTATTATAATTGGCCGAATGATGTGTAAAAATATACGAAATATTTGAATAAATATATATCAAGTAACAAGATGCTAAACCAGTTAAATAAGTACGGTTGATGCAACATGATGTGAAATCAATTAAATAAATATGGAAACATTTTAGTGGCATTAACTGCAAAATAATGTGCGATGAATTTTAGCGTACTGGGGTAGGAAATCAATTAAATGCACGCGGAAGTTTTAATGTGGTGGCAATTATTTAAACAAATAATCGATGGTGTAAAAGATTTGAAATCAATTAAGTAAATATGAATGGTATAATAAAACAGTAAATCGCTCAAATTGCTATTTTTTTCGCATTACTACTTTGAAGACATTAATTTAGAATTTTATTATTGTGATATAATTGAGGGAAAAAATTAGCATAACATGTTATAAAATCACAAATGCTTGGCTTGAATGGGTCTTGAATGAAGGCTTGCTTAGAAGGAAATAAAGGAAAGGAAAGAAAAAGGGGAATCCACTAAAACTTGATCTGAGGAAATTACTCATTACTTTTAGGAGTATCTTACTTTAAGCTAAATTACTAATCTCTTTACTATTGACTTAACTATGATTTAAGACTACAGATTAATATGTTCTTCAGCTTGATTTTCTAGTAAATTTTCTCATATTCCGTGTTTTTGTGACTAGACAGAATTTTTGCACACATTTACCTAAAGACCTTGGAAAGCTTTTTAGGATACAATCAGTCGTTCTGTCTAAATCCTAAATAATAAAGAAAAGAAGCCTGAAAATGTTATGCAATTCGTTCCGACCTGGATGCGCCTTTTTCTGTGCCTCTTTCGCTGTCAAGTGAAACTTGGTGACTGCATTATGTACTTATGATTACAGATTTACGAGTCTGAACCACTAAGTGTGATTGCAAAATCATAGATATGCGCTAAGTAAGTGTACGATGGAAAAAAAAAAAAGCAAATAAACAGTTTTATTCAAAAAAAAAAGAGAGAGAGAGAGAAATAAAAACAATTTTAAAAAGAAAAATTAAAAAAAAAAAAAAGGTTTTTCATCATGGAAAGCTATTTTTAAGGCTGGGTAAGATTTCTAAAGATGCACATAGGGTAAGACGATTAGTTATGGTTTCAGCTAATTTTGGTAAATTTTAAAAAATTGCCAAGGAGGACAAATCTTGAGAATAAATAATAACAACTTAGTCTTTTTTTTCATTTAATAAATTTTCCTTTGACACATAAATAAAAATTCATATGCTTGCACATAAATAAATTCTTCATTTCTTACTGCACCTTATCAGTTGATGGCTTTTCGATCCAAAACAAAACGTTTATTTTGCTTGCAAAATTCGTAACTGAGTTTATTTATTTTTTGACAAGTATAAATAAAAGTTAATCAAATCTTTGAATAATTTTATAACACACTTTAAATTAATTAGCTGTCTTTACAGATTTTCTGATGCGTTATTCATGATCGTTTTTAATGGAAATGAAAATAATATAACTCGGACATCAGTAACTTAAATCTTGAAATCTTTGCAATACTTTTTTTGTAACAAATATATAATTAAAATGGCTTCGCGGGAGCTGTCAGTAACCATGTAATGAAAGCATGAGAGAAAGATTTAGATTTTTGTAGCTGTAATAGTGCCATTATATAATAGAAGAAGCTGAATAAATTATTCTTCTCTTATATAACTATCAGCAGCTGTAAATATAAATAAAGGGCAATGACCTTACGAGGATCATATTCGAAAGTTACCAGTATTTTTGAGATGAACATCTATATAGAACTTCATCTCTGCGACAACCTCGACAGAGGGCTGACGTTTTTTAAAACAGTGGATAATCATCTTAGAAAGGTTCCGTTAGGAAGTCAAAATATCTTTAGAGAGCAATAGCAACAAACGCACATAGATAATAAGTTCCTTAATTATGGCAACATCTGAAGATTAGATTGAATAACTAATGAGTTTGCCTAGTGAAAATATTAATTAACATATTTACTTAATTGTTTATTCATAGATAAGTAAACAGAATAGCAAATTAAATAGGTACTAACATACAAAACTGGAGAATAAATGCATGCATTTCGAAACATAATGATATGTATGATGTATGAGCATGTTCGTGCGTTACTTATGCCGCACACTCGTTTGTGTTGGAACCCAATTTTTTTAATATTAATTATGCATTAGTATGTGAACAGGAAATTTATTTTAATAAATATACTACAAATTTAATTTAGAAGCATTTTCTTCTTATTTATAGATATTAAAATAAATTTTATTTATTCTAAAAACTTCCCACTTAAAAAAAAACGCTAAGCAATTAATATAAGTTTTGAATTTGAAATTTCTGAGAATAAAATGCTTAGAGGAGGTTTCATGATTTAATTTAGGTTTTCGATTAACATTTTATAAAAATGCAAAGTCTGTATTTCTAAGATATACAAACCACTATCCTAGCACCTAAGATATGAAGGTACTGGTTTTCCGCATTTTCATGTCATGTTTACAATATAACAACCAACCTTAATTCAGACTACTTCAATTCAGATTCGTAAGTGGGTACACCTCCTACTTAAGAAAACATGAATACTGAGGCTTAGCGACCTAAACTCATAAGGTAATTGTCCTGTTGCATGAAGCCTTCTGCAGGCCTCTATGAGAAGCTCCTGTGTTCACTGGACAAGTATGCTGAAAATCAATTTCACGCCTGAAAAATTGCTTCTCATGTAGGATGCTAAGGCTTTATATATATTTATACATAGCACGCAGAGCGTGCATGTACTGAATTTTGTATGCCTGTAGGTGGGATAGGTCAACGAAGTTCATGTGATGCATCATATTTGGTTGACAAGCCTTACAGCTGTTATATACTAGTCTTGGGCTTATATTAAAGGGCCGTTTAGGAGGCGATTTCGTGATCGATTGAAATAGATTTATCTATCGATGTTCGCTTGGGAAACAACTTTTCAGCGTGTGGATGTATAAGCGTAGAAAATCATGTTCCCTGTTCTGTTATTTTTAATACATTGCTTTTAATTCTTATCGATCTGGAACGATTTTTTGATTAATTACAACAACCATTAATCAAAAATAAACCTTTGTGTTATTTAATACGCTGCTACAGGCTAGAGTTTTCGATTTTGTATGCAGAAAAGAAATCATTACTTAGTGCCTCCTCCCTTATTGTGTTAAGAATTCTTCTATGAAAAATATGTTTTACATAACTATTACATAATCTGTAATCTATTGACGGCTCTGCAGCTAATATTTGCTGCTGTAAAGGAACTGTTACAATATTTATGAGAAAAGTAATTTTAACGTAACAGCCAATGTCGGTTTTTTTCCCTTCCGGGGGGGGGGCGAGTGTTGTTGATTGATCTGATGACTGTGTCGAAAAATGTCTTGAGTTTTAACACAGCTGCTATCTGCCCTCAGGCTCCTAAGCGATTAAGTTAAAGAACGTATGAAAGGGTTAACTTTAGAATCATACAAGAAAAACATTACATGAGAAGTTACTGCTTGTTTCAGTATGCAAGTAGTTACTTGCAACATCTTCGGTAGTAGCCTCTCGTTTTATAATGAAAAGTTAGTTCATGATTTAACAATTTAATTTAATTATACGTGTTTAGGTGTTTTATATTCCCGAAAATATTAAAATGCAATTAATTCAAATAATTAATTTAAATTAATCATATTAAATAAAAACATTTCAAATAATTCCATGCGTATTTAGAAACATTTAATATTGGCACAACAAAGTGCGCATTAAACACTACGGATGCGTTGTTGTGCGTAATACCTTTAACGTACATGAATTTCGTGAGTGAGAGCGCCGCTAAGATGGCTCCCGACACGAAGGTGAACCAAACGGTACTATGTACCATCACAGAGGAAAAATCTAGTAATTTAAAATGTTGAATATTATATGTACTAATAGCAGTTTCTATATTTTACATTCTTGGCCAAAGCTAGTTCATATTAATACACGTTCTGTGTACCTGAAATAAACCTCAGATTTATAGGTCTTGCTGAATGAAATCAAGCCTTACTATTCTATGATGAACATACCAGTAGGTTTAGCTTACTCAATATCTTGATATTTTCTCTATTTTACTAAGAACTGCTCTACTTTTGAGTGTGTTGGACGTCCACGTTGAACAGACACAATCCACTAGTTTCTTCAAGTGCCAGATTATTGTATTGACACAATGAAAGTAATAATGATCCGTGTCACTTTCCTCTCCGCATTCGCAAAAGGAAGTATCCGTAAGTCTGAATCTCTTGAATTATACTGGAAATGGCCCATGACTTGTCAATTGTGTCAGGCTAACACAGTGGGTCTTGATTTGCATGTTAACTTTTGGCAATAAGCGGAATGTCCTTCGTGCTGCCTCTGGCCATCTATTTTGCCAATTTTGTAGTAAACTCATCAAAGTTGCTTTTTTAATGTGAGACCAAGGAAGTTTAATATGTTGTTTTAGTCATTCCCCGCCATTAGTTACCTGCCTTGGACAGAAGGTCCGCGGCTTCATTGCTTTGAATCCCTGTATGGGCCAGATTGTAAACCCATTTTAGATAGGCATAGCCAGAAGCTGTTTTTGAATAGGTATACTATGAAACTTCTGCTGTTTCGTCCTACGATAGCCACCAGATTGACGCTGAATCACTGAGTATGGAGAATTTCTGATGCTGATATGTGTTAGTGTATCTAAGTGCAGCGCTGATAGCTAAAAACTCTGTTTGGTATACAGAGTTATTCAATCCTAGTTTCATCTTCCACTCCAATGTTACAGCGCCATTTTCCAGTCTACAGAAAGCGCCTTTTAGCATAAAATCGTCTTCGTAGGCTATAATTCGAGCACATTATACACTTTCAAAATGATGAAATGCCGAGTTTGTGACTATTCCACAGTACTGGGTCTAAAAGAAGACCCCTATGGGCACACTCTTAGGACATTTTTGACATAAAAGCCACTGCCAGTTGTTACTCGTACGTTTCGATCTTGAAGGTGCGAGCGAAGGATGGTAATAATAGCTTTGGCGCCAGGTCATACTGTACAGCAAATGTATTTTTGTCTGATCACCAAAGGGAGTTAAAGGTACCTTGATGTCAATGGCTATTATCAGTGAGTGCAAGTCATTATCCTTGTTCCGTTGGATAGTAACCATTAAGTCTTTTATAGAATGCCTTTTACGGCCAATATGGATTTCGAGTTGCCCATATTGGTTTGGATGTACGGCCTTGGTCCTTTGCAGAAAAAAGTTAAGTCTGGAAAGAATTACTCTTTCCGGTACCTTACTGAGCGCTGGCAGTAGATTAGACTAGCCTTATAAGATGAAGGAACTGCTGGAGTTTTGCAAGATTTGGGAACTAAAGCCACCTCTGCCGACTTCATCTTGTCAGGAAAGCGCTGATGTTTCCACCAACTCAAATGACCACGAAGAATAATTCTGGAAATTCGCGGTGAATCCCTCCAATAATAATATTATGAATATCATGCGGGTCTGGAGCGTTTCTGGGTGCCAGAATATGTATGATGTTTGCTTAGGAGGTGATTCGCCTCTTCTGTTAACTTGGCGAAATTTCATATTCTATGTCTTTCTCGCTACCTATTACTCCTCTAAGTGATCCTCTTAATTATCATCAGGGAAAACTGTATTTATGATTTCACTGATCATTTCGATGTTGGATGAGGCAGTGCTGTTCTTCACAGGCGTAACGACCATAGGGCAAAAACTCTTGTTATCTTTTGGGTAGGTCAAAAGGCTTCTGTGACATTGCTATCGTACGTTCTCTATGAGGTTAGTTTCGCCTTATTAATCTTTCTTTTATATATAGCGCTGGCTTTGTTGTATGTTGTCATTTTGAGTTGCCGTGGATCAGGATCCTTCGTGGATTGCGCTCTTCTGCGAAGTACCTTCACTCTGCTACTCTCTATGTTACGTTCTGGTGTCCACCAGAAAATGGAATGTCTTCTTGAGCGATTTCAAACGATGTGTTTTGTTAGCGGCTTGTACTGTTTTTGTAGAACGATTTTTTTAGGACGGAAGTCTGGTCAGCGGCGATCTGTACTATTTTTGTAACATGCACTTCGTAAAGATTATCAAAGGAGCTTCTGTCCTGGCAGTTGTATAAACCCTGGATAAGTTTCTCTGCGTGCATTCGAATGTGTTTCCGTAAAACAGAATGTCCTTCAAATGCCATCTTAAACATTTTCTTTATTATATTTTCTATAGTCTTTTCTTTATTATATAATCTGTAGGTCTATATCTGTAAGTTATAATTTTGTGATTACTGAGTGATGGCAGGTCCCTCAATCTGTCCAATCTTGCACGTACGGGAATGTGTTGGGGGTAAATATTATTAGATCTGGTCGCCCTCGAGCCCTAGATGTTTAAACAGAAGGCGCTCAGTCCTGAGAGTTGATAAGAATGGAATGCTTACTGTCCAAGAATTCTAGTACCGATCCCCCTTCAGTTCTCCGAGTCATCTCCCCATAGTTGACTAATGACATTAAGGTCTCCAGCTATGATACAATGTGATGCCCTAAATAAAAGGTTAGAATTAAGCTCTTCCAATAGAGACCTGATATCTTCGCTTCTGAGTAGATACACAACAATGCCTAGCATTTGCATAATATATAGTCAAATATCCTTGCACATACCTAGCATATGGGCACTACCATAACACTGGTTTCTAAGTACTGTTGTGCTTTAATTAATAAAAAATTAATTACTTTGTTTAGTCTATTTATGGATTTAAGTGTTTTAACTTAACCTAACTAATTGGTATTTAGAAGCACTAAATAATTTATGACATCAACATACAGTCATTGTAATTATGTAATTCATTCAGGTATATCGTCAATTTTTAGATCCTTAGGGACTGAACGAGATAGTTATACAGAGAAATTGCTGCATGAATGCCAGCCAGTTTTCTTTAGAAAGCGACGACATCACTTCTAAGTCACCTTGAGTTTTTTGCCGTAAGAAACGAATTAACATGTTCTTATAATACAGGATAAACGCATTTGAGTATTTAGTCTTCGTAAGTATTAGATGCTTGCATTTTTATCTACAAATACGGATCTGATAGGGGGGAGAGTAAAGAAAGAGAGAGAGAGAGACTGACAAGGCTTGAATGTAAAATCAGGCTTTCCTGTTTAAAATAAACTGAAATCATCACAAAAAAATTTATTATCTTTCTCGCATATCGTTCTTCAGCTTATCAGAATCCTGTAAGTGAGACCGCTTTATAAGCAAGCAGTTTTTCCCCTTAAAAGCCTACAAAAATGCAGGTTCTTATATATGAACTTACCTGATATTCAGGGTTATACTATATAATTTTGAAGTATTTTCCTCTTTTTCATGCAATTATAAAATCCAGTTAAGCGTTATAAATTACGCAATTGACTAATTACTCTAATAAGTACCAGCAAATAATAATTCGTTTTAAAATTAAACCTATGAATGCACACAAAGAGCATTAGTACCAAATGTAGAATCCTGTCGTATTTATGAGACCAAAAAAAATAATCCGTGACTCTATTTAAAAAAAATATACTGCGGTACTTCTAAAGTTTTTCAACTACAGTACGCTTTTTAACCCTATTCTTTCAAGTACTTGCTTAATTCTGACACCCAAATTGTATTTTACGAGTTTAAGTCCCGTCACATGGACATATTGAAAGATAGGGAAACACATTGGAAGCCATTACGACACATCTGGTAACACAAAACGAAATCTTTCAGCACAGTCTCATTCTCCCCAAGCGTCATAAATTTCAGGATTAAGGTAGAAAATTTGGTGTAAATCCTTAGTCATTGCTTTTCAAGATGCTTTGGTGGTTTGGTTTAATGAAGGATGAGTATACTTCACTTTGATGCGGTATAAAGCTGTTTTCGCTTTCTCACACTCACTTGTGTCCCGGGGCTAAGTTGTGGGCAAAAATGCTGGCATTTCGTTAGCTGAATAATAATACAGCAGGGACGACGTTTTCTTGACAAAAAGATTAAGTTCTCGTTTACTTTGTCGTTCGATTTTCAGCGAATTTGCATAATCTTAATTGTTTAAACTGAGTGTATAATATGTGTTTTCTAACGTTTTTACTTCATGTAGCTGAAAGCTTATTTTCCATGACTGATTTTGTTTAGCTAATAAACTTAAGAAATTCGAAATTATAAAATTTTTGGATTTGCAGTTTTAATTATGAATGAGATCAACTGATCATTTTTTTAATGTAGAGAATTTATGAGTTTACTTACAATAACTTTAAAAAAAAGGATAAGAGGAAAACAAACAAAAGAACAACAACAAAAATAAACAAATATCTTTTAAATTTTCATTTAAATTATATCCATACTTTTTAAAATTGTTTTGAGATTTGGGAAATTGTTTTAAATATAAACATAAACATATAACTTTGTATTTAAAGCAATTTTCTTGTTTAAAGAACTTGTCACATTTCATGCTTCTTATTTCACTGTATTCAATTATGAACAATAATCACAGCAGTTATTTAGTTTAATTTAGCATTATTATTCTACAGCTTTTTGTAATTCTCTAATTTGCCCATATTTTTTAATAAAAAGTGTAATGTCGATTGTTGCCACTTAACAAGAAGTTTTTACTGTTTAATTTGAATATATATATATAACTTTTCAAACATAAGTTAATACGACATACATATACATACATAATATGTATGTCATATTAACTTACATAAATATTTCAAACATAACTTTTCAAACAATATATATATTGTTTGAAAAGTTTTGGTTTTAACACTTTTAAAATTCTTTGTAACATTTAATGGATTATTTGAAAGTTATTAATAATGAATTTCAAATTTTTGGTCATTGTGAATTCTTTTTTGAATTCTTTAGATTTTACATTTAATGAAAATGATAGTGTACGGATTTGAGAATTAAACAGAAATGTAGGCAACAGAAATATAATGCAACAGGAACAGTGTACTGGTTTGAAAATTAAAGGAAATGTAGGAAAGCGAAGTGATGCATTGCATTAAAAACGTCTTTTATTGCCTCCCAGACGATATAGTGTTTAGAGGAGCCTAATTCCAGAGAAGGAGATATGTTTGTAAATGTATAGCGTTTGTGTGACATGCGGGCACTATAAATATGCGGCGAGCCGAACATCCTCTCGAGAGGTTGTTGGTACAGGCGCAATCTTGTTCTCCTTGCCCCGATGAATTTCGCGGGCTTGTTCTGATGTCACTGCAGGTAAGTGAGATAAGTCACAGTACAACACGTCTTTTATTAATGATCCTAAACGCGTGAAGTTCTGTGAAATATTTAATGTTCTTAAAAGATCAACATTCTTCTTGCAAACGGCAGTGAAATCACTGTATGGAAGATAGTACACATAAAGAGAAAGTGTATGATTAATAATCTTTTGCTATCTAAAGGGCTTTACTATTACATCTTAAAAAAGAACGGTCCTATGTCAGAAGAACTTTATAAATTTTTATGTAAATTGAAAATAATTACATTCTTTTGATGTTAAGAAATCTGCGTGCTTGTTTTAACAGTTTCATATACTGCATTCCATAATTTGATATGCAATGCGATCTTATTATCCTAATATAATCGCTGTATTCTTTGTAGTGGTCACAAGAATAATATTTGATTTTTACGCACTGTGAAAAGGAATAAATAAAAAAGAAAAATCTCTCATCCTTATCTCTTTTTCTATCGCAAATCAGATAAAACTCTCACTGAATAATTATGCACCTCATTTAGAATCCCAAATAGCCTACACTTCTAACCGCAAAACAAATAAAAATGGCGCAATGCATTTCGCCGCTATTGCGTTGGAAACCAACCACTGTGAAAGTCAATTTTTCGTCTTCTTTTCTCCAACCGCAAATCGGATGTTTTGAAACCTAGTTGTTAGCAGTTAATAGCCACCGAGTGCAAATCGAGAATTCAGCGTCAAGATGGTATCCCCTGTACAATTAAGTGCCATATTTTTGTATCTGGAGGCCTGACTTCCGTGCGTCGTTGCTGAAGGTTGTCATTCGGCCAGTTCTACGAAGAGTGGCAAATTATAGTTTTTTTTACTCTTGATCAGAAAGGACAAATAGGTAGTGCCTGTGACATTGCGTGTCACCATCCTCGATGAGCACAGCAGCACTAAGTTCTTCGACTAAGCCATGCGTTATAATGGTGACCATAACTGCTTTCGTGTTTAAATGCGCTTTGCGTTATATTTGCGTCTCCTCCTCCAAGTCAAAAGACACTCGTTGACCCAAAGTTGCCGTACGGAGTAGTGTATGATTATTATTCTTCATGTATCTAATACATAATTTTTTTTTCTTCTTCCATGAACAAGGTTTTCAACCTTAGTGTGGCCAGATGTACTTTTCTTCGATGTATTCTGTATTATAAGAAGGTATTGTACTTTGATTCCATTCTTTTTTCTCAGTTACGTTTTTTAGAACCTGGAAAATATCTGAACTAAATGCCTTAAGGGGATATGAAAGAATATCCCCGTTATATTTAAATTATAACAACGGTGCAGTAAGTTTACCCATTGCAATTTCTGTGGAACTGGATGAAGTCTATTAAATTGAATTTATTCCGAACATATAGTGTAGTTGACTAATTTCTAGGAAAGATTCACATTTAGGGCAATATCCAAAGTTTAATGGAAGTTTAAAGGAAAAAGTATAAGAATACATTTTTTTTTAAAATAACATATATTTTTTTAGAATGTTTACCATTAAACGCTGGTGTTTTGGACATTGCCAAAATCCTTAAATGTGAATACATATATAATATATATATATATATATATATATATGTATATTAAAAATCATTAATTTTTTTTTTTTTTTTTTTTTTTTTTTCTCTTCATGTGTTTCTTCACACACACACACACACACACACACACACACACACACACACACGCACGCACGCACGCACGCACGCACGCACGCGCGCACACACGCACACACGCAAGCTTTAATTCGGAACATTTAATGTTAAGTAAAAGTTCTTTTTTCCCTTCTTGTTATTTTTACATCAAAGATTCGAAATTCGAAAGATTCAAGAAGCATTTTTGTTTCAAATTCAGATTCGAGAAAATTTAGGTTTCCTTTCATCTCTGCAAAACTTAATGAGGAAAACCGGAATTCTTTCTTTATGAATATATAATCTTAGCTATTTAATCATTCTGAATTATATCGAAACATTTTGAATTTAATTGAAGAAACGTATTGATTTAAAAAAAGGGGCAGCTCAAAAGTCGATTTCCTTCCCCTTCTTCCTTCTAAAAAGCTAGAGTTGATTGCAAAAGATCGCCAACTTCTTAAAAGCAAGCGTAAAATACAGAGAATAACGCGCTTCAGCGTCCCTGCACTATAATTTGCTAACTCAGCGGACAGTTATGGTATTAATTAAGAACAGCAGCATCCTGGAAACAGATGAGTAAGCGTCGTTTGACTTCCGGTTCCATGCGTAGCCGAGGAGGAAAAGCACTGAATTTGTGGCCACTTTCCTTTAAGGGCAGGTCGGAAGCGAGCAGACAAACAATTAAGCTTCAAAACCTCGGGATGTTTTATCGAAGTTAATCTTAATTCAAAGGGCAGAAAAATCTTTTACTCGCATTATCATCCATTTATTGCTGTTTATTTGAGTTCGAACGTTTTAGCATCTGTCCGCTGATATTTGTAGTTTGCTGGATTCCAAGCGCGGTTGCTGTAGGGGACAAAAAAATAACACTCTTTAGCTCATACTGCTGAATTATAACATTAATAAAAGATTATGAATTCTCCCACATTCGACTTCGCAAAGCCATGTACTATTTTTTAAGTATGAAAGTTTACTTACAGTGCATAAGTAACTTTTTTTTTGTTACTTATTCGCACTTGCACACATTAGCATCAGTAGGACAGTAGCATCAGCAGCCAGTAGTGACATTAGCATCAGCAGCCAATAGTGACATTAGCATCATCCCAAGCCCACGAAATTCCTCGTGGCAAGAAGGAGCGCAACATATTCCTGGCGTTGGCAACAGCCTTGAGCATCTTACAGGTGACAGTACTCTTTAGCTCAGTTTCGCCCCCCCCTCCAATTTTGATGGAGAGCACCCCGGGGAGGGGGTCCGAAGGTTTCCCACCCCTCTCCCCTTCCACCAAACCCTACGAGAGGACTTTCGGCTCGCCGCATATTTAGAGTGCCGCCATGCCGCACCCATACTCTGCATTTACAAACATCCATGCCTTCTCCGAGATTCGAAGCCTGGCCTTTCGGTACCGCAGTGCTAACCAGTATACCGACTGGACGACAGTAACTTTTGCGATCTACATTAAACATTGATGTAATTTATATCAGTACTAAATGTAAGCCGTGAATGAGATTTTCTTATAGAATTGCATGTTATAGAAGATTAAACAATTCCATAGAATTTCAGAAAAGAAGGAGGGATGGAAAAAAAGAGATACGTTACAAAAAGAAGAATTATATGCTTGCAAAATGAATAATCACACACATTCCTGCGTTACGGGCTTTCTTACGAACTTCTAATTAACAAACGGGCGGTATTGGTTCCGAAAACTTTATGTTTTGTTAATGCCAGTCTTGTATACGAACTACTTTTTGTTTTCTATACGAGTTATATGCCTTACATCATCTAATAGCGAAAAGAAGAAAATTTTTGTAATAGATTCGTGTTTTTACAAACTGTAGTTTATGAACTATGTATTTCTATGAAATATTGTATTGGTCCTGAAAATTTACATTTTGCTAAATAATAAATAAATCGTAAATAAGAATGACATTAACATTCTTATTTACGAACCTTCGATTTTACGAATTTTTTTGCTTCCTTGTGACCGTGTAAAAACAAGGGTCCACTACATGTTTGCATCTCCAGTTACATGCAGAGTATTAACTCAGAACAATAACTCATCACCAGTGTGTAGGTGAAGATGAGCAATATGGCCTTCTTTTGCATTCTTGGTCATCGGGTCTTAACCCCTTTTCATTTTTATCTCTGTTAAAGATGTTACTTATATTCCAGACCCATTCTATTTTAAAATTGCAATGATTTGTCACTACAGTGTACTTCGTACCTGCTGTGTAGCAAAAAGTTTTGCAGCGTTAAATTGACTATTGTTATGATGCATATGGGCAAGATAGTTGTCTCAAACTGCATGCGGACCGATTGCATGATCTGAAAATAGCTGACGGGCCAGGTTTTTATTTTGACAAAAGAAAAATTTTTATCACCATAACAAAAAATACTTTAACTAAATTTCGTGTTCTAAATATTTATCAAAACCTAACAGTAACACGCAAAGAAACATTATCGAATTTATATTTATTTTTTATTTCAGATATAAAGTTTGGTACCTGTTACAGCATGTTTTTTGTCACACTTTGCTCTTCATTTATATTGACAAATAAATATTAAATTCTTAGACTGGCATATCTTTCAAATAATTCTAACATGTTTAATTAATTATTCAATAGGAAAAAATATGAAAACGCACTAAGTTTTCGGGGAAAATTTACCAAGCGGGACAATCATAATCTTTATTAAATACTGTTTTCGATGCGTAAATAAAAATGCGTATGTTTATACGTAAATAATTATAAAATTCTTTATTTTACATTACAACTTGACAGTTGATGGCGTTTCGATCCTGATAAAGGTTTATAGCCTTGGAGAGAAATAGATAAAATCTTGAAATTTTCCCACCACCGTATTTACAATAAACGGTTAATTGAAATGCATTCGTCGCGGGCCGCATAAAATTGCTTCAGGGGCCGCCAGTTTGAGACCACTGTTCTAAGAGACAAGAAAATAAGAATACCTGGCGTAACAAACTTCCAGTTTTTACTTACCAAGTAATATTTATGACACATTTTGGTACTGCTTGAAATAACAATTTTGCAAACAAGTAAAATCAGCTCGTACTTTTTTAAACACCTTTCGTATATGCAAAAACTGCCTTGATCAATAATATTCAAATTATGTCCTACAAAATATACAGAACACCTTTTTTCAAGAATTCCTTTTTTTTTTTTCCTCCAGAAAGCCGAAATATAATTACAAGCTGATTTCAACCGAAATTGAGTAACTACATTTCAAATTTGGCATTGTCAGGCTGACATCCCACTCGTGAGCAAAAGTAATGAAACATAAATCATTTATTATTGTTACGAGTATTGCTGACAATTATATTTCACCCCCTAATTTGGTATATCGGAGAAATAAAGCAACGATTAACACACAATGACTAAATCAAAAAAGAAAATAACGTATGAAAGAACATTAAAAATATGTAAAAAAAAGAACTTAAGATATGTAAAAAACTGATAAAACGAGCTGAGAATTAATAAATAATAATCGAGGGAAAAATATTAAAAAAACCTCTCGAGCAAAATATTTTGCGAAAGGAGGGAAGCCACTTATTTATTTACTTAAAAGTGAGTTTATTTAAAGTGATGTTAGAAGTGCACAATGAATTTCACACTGCGGATTGGCAAAAGGCAGCTTGAAGTATCGGCAAATTCATCTGTAAACGAAGTTCATAATTTAGGAAATGATGGGGATATATACTGTTAAGCACGAAAAGGAACCGTTGTTATTGCTGAACGGTTAAATGTCAGCTAAGGGTTATTTTTAACATTGTTGCTGACGTCAGTTAACTTTTGATCCCGGACATTTATCCGCAGTTCTGTCTTATGTCTTACCAGAATTTTGAGAAGTTATTGAAACGGTATGACGAAGACATCTGTTAACGTCAACATCTCTAGGGATGAGCTCAATAACAACCGAATTCAACAGCAAAACTCGTCTTTCATCAAATCTATTTAATCTTTTCAATGAGATTCAAATGCGACAAGACTGTTTAATACTTTTAACGAGTCAGATGATTTTTGAATGGATTCCTGTTACCGTGACTGAGGTTTAAATAATGGGCTTACGTTTGCTTATCAGTATTTCTCTAGAGTTTAATTTTGCTAAAACTATGTGTTTTGAAAGGGATTGGAATCTATTGAGCAAATTAAAAATAAACTTCAAAATCAATTCTTCTAAATCTGGAAGACTATATGGCAATAAATTATCTGAAGCAAGATTTCTTTGGTTAATCTATTAAAAGTAGTAGTTCTAGCTTAATATCAAGAAACAATATTGGAATACTTCCATTTAATATGCAGCATAGATTATATGTTTATATGAAAGGACGTTCTCAATTTATCTTTAATGTGTTTCATGTATTATCTGTTTTCTTATAAGCTTTCTGTTCTAAAATAAATAAATAAAAAGAAAGAAAAATGTCTTGAGACATTTGAAAACGCGCAGTTTCTTGATGACTGATGAAAATCTAAGCATCTTTATATACTTCGATACTTTTTCAGTCACTTCTAAACTTAAAGATGTTTAAAATTCAAGTTCTTTCTTTCGTAATTACAATTATTACTTATATGTATTAAGATTTATCTCTCAAATCATCTAGCGTTTACTTTGCGCCACCAACACCAATGTTCCGTGGATCTCTTTATCAGAAACCGCATTACTGGTCTTTTGCGGTACTTTCTTCCGTTCTGCGGGTGTCATCCATCATGGAAAGGTACTGCTGTCATGTCCACCCTTTTCTTCCACGATTGTTAACAGAAGATTAACTCTCGGATAATGAACTATGGAATTCGTTATCCCTTTGTAGTTCTTAAAGTTAGTAAAGAAATTCCACCACGAATCTCAAATTATTTACAGTAGCTTTTCACACATGTATTTTCTGACCCTTATCAGTTCTAGCTGTCAATCTCCAGAAAGGAAAAATAATGCCGAAACAAAATAACAATCCTATAATAGTAATTGCCAAATCCCATCATTTTATTGGTTTATCGGAAGATTTAAAAAAAAAAATTGCTTCCTGGTTCAGCTTCAGAGCTACCAATCTAATTGGACAAAGGTGGCATTGCAATAGAACCACATACCCAATTAGAAAACGAAGAGTCCGCTGGAAAGGCAGTTGGTTTCTGTAGTAGACGAACCATCCAATTCGTTTAAAGCCTTAGGTTGTATTTTCACGGTCCGTTGCTTCAAGATATCTCCCCCCTTCATCTCCACTTAACTGACCGACACTGTAAAGATTTCGGCAGCTGGCTGGGAAACAGGAAACAGCGACAGAGTTTACGACTTAAACAAAATTAAGAAACATTTTTTTTTTTCATTGACTTACTTTTATCTCTTTTTTGGGAACAACAAGTTGATTTATTAAAGCATTCAAGAGCAGACTACTTTTTACTATTTTTAAATTAATTTCATCGTTATTTATTCGTTTCTTTTTATCGATATAGCATTGTTTTTCATTTCTCAAATAACATGATTAAAGTTTCTTTTTTATGGATTGCTAGTGAGAAGTCTTTGTATATTTATTCTTGAAACTCAAAATTTTCTCCTATTTCATTTTACTAAAACGCAAATTCAGCAATGCTAATGTCTGCTGGTCGATATGGTAATAAACAGAAGTAAGCCGCATTGAATTAAAATCCCAAATTAAATGTAATCATTGTGTCCTTACAGAATGCAAGCTCTTAAAAATCAGGCAAATTACCTTATAGAGGTTCATGATCTAATGAGGGAGAAAGAGACCTTTAGTTTCTATCACTGTGGATGCTCTTGATCAAAGCTTGGATTGGTGTTGGATAAATTTATACGGTTTTCATTGGGGTTCAAGATATATGATTATATGAACTCTCTGTTATACATTAGACTGTCCATAACCATGTAAGATCTCTACCTCATAATAAGTTCTATAGGAATCTTAAGTAGATAGTCTTTGGGTATTTTTCTTTAATCAGTTAGCCAACCAGTCAGCGACAGCAGAATAACAATAAAAGATAAGTCAAATTCTACAAATATGTTTTAGATATCTACGATTTTAATGCAAGTCTTCCACAAGTAAATCACAACCTTCCTGCTTGAAGTAACGGGGTGGTTTTCAAAGTGTGGGAAAACAATTTTTTGGGGGGGGTTGTGAAAAGTTATGAAGTATTCTTTTCCTAATTGTATAGTTAAAACTGATAAACTGTCTCTTAGAAACCACCTTCCGCAGAAACTCACCTCTGAAAGTAATTGTCATTTCTGAGAACATAGATAAACTTCAGTACTGAATATCAGTTGTCTAAAGCGCTTTTCGAGAGAGTTTATTGAATAACTGCCCTTTATTATGAATTAGTTTTTAACTGTTAGTTACAAGGAACACCTCCTATGGCGATCACTTCCCTATGAATCTGAAATAATCATCATTGTTGAGAACATAAATAAACATTATTAATGAATCCTAATATGACTTTCTATACAGAAGACCAAAATCGTATGGAGCTGAAGTAGTCGTCTTAGAAAGAGGAAATTGTAATTACTCGTAGTTATTTATATTAATTTAATATTACTCTAATATATTTACAATTATACTTTACTATATTTGTAACTACTGTTGCTATATTTATATTTTTCTAGTAGCAATCTGCTTGTTTTCCTTCTTTTTTCTTTTTTTCCCTTTTCTTTTATTAATTTTACGTATGTTGTTATCGGAGATAAAACGTTTGGAAAAATTCTAACTTAATGCATTAAAATACAGTCAAAAGAATATTTTGTGGGAAAAGTAATAACTTACGTTTCAAACACTAGTTTAGATATTTATATTAGATATAAAACCTTTGGATTTTTTTTAATTTATTGCCTTTTAAATATATTTAAAAAAACAATATATTAAAAGAAATCTTTGCAAGTACAGCTTTATATTAATTGAAACATTAATTAATTAAAGCTTTTTTACTTACGAAAAAAATTACTTATATGTTATTTTTTATCACAGAACTGTCACTCATAGAAACAGTTGTCCTTCCTAGTGTTAAACTTGGGAAATCAATTGGAAAAAGAGCTGAGGAAGGAAGAACTTATGTAATTAAAACTAGTGATACAGTTTCAATTCTCCAGATATTCGTAGCAATTTTCATAAGTACAGTTTCAATGAAGATAAGGTCACTTAATTTACAGAACCATCCATAATCAATTTTTAATATGTGAGAGCATATAATTAAATTTATGGGAAATGAATATCAGATGAATTTCAAAAAATCATATTCTGTAGCAGTTTAATTGGTTGTTAGTTTTCTTAAAGTTCCATGCTGATTTATTTTCTTTACAATGAAGATAATATCTCTTCGGTCTGAAGGTATAAAATTAAAGTTTTTCGACGAATGATTTCCTTCTGCCGTAAATCAAATTTGAGAATTCTCAGTTTAAACGAAATGCATTTTCGATACTTCGTACTAATTTAATAATTTCTTTTTTAATTTCTCCGTGAATTTAGAGAAAGTAACGCAGAATAGTTACTGCAAAATGTTTAATTTATTAATCGTAACATTATTATTCCAACATTTTCTAAGTCTCAATGAAACGATCTCTTTATAATCCAACAGACATTCTTGAATTAAGTCGTAAAATTGCTTAACAAGAATTATTCTAACCTATAGTTTTCCAACACGACCACTGAGAACATTGTTGACCCAAGGGACAGTGTGGAGACATTGAGGAATGAGTAAGCAATAAAAGCATGACTAAAAGGTTTGATTGCCTAAATATTTTGGAAATACACATTTCACTTGACTTTGCATCCACTGCAATGACACATCTTGATAAGAATCATGACAATCGACCGTTCATATATGCTAATCCAAGTTGCATGTACGCAAATTTCGTTTTTTATTCCAAGGGATCGTATGAAATGCGAATTATAAATTATTAGTCTAAAATTCTTAAAACGAGATCACGAACCCGTACTTGCAGCGATATCTAGTATACGCAAGTAGCGTGTAATTTCAAGATAAGACCACAGTACATGACATGACAAGAATTTGTTCATGCTCTGTCATGTTCTTTACTATAAAAGTTCTGAAAAATCTATGATAATTATTAATTTAATTCCGAATTGAGCGACGAATTTTAATTAATAATTAAATGCAGTGGAAGTGCAGTTACCAATGCGTATTCAGTCAATGCCTACAAATCGCATTCAAAGGATTTGTAATATATCACTATAACAAGGGCAGGAGGCCCGGAATAAAACATGTGGTCTCTGAATCAAAAGACGTTGAAAAACTCTGTTCTAATCCTTGCTAAGGAAGCAGAAAGTGATACTATTGAGAAGCTTAATATTATTGAATTCATTAAACAATTAAGTTAGTGCAGAGAAGTAGAGTTAGATAGATATGCTGAATGTCTTTTATTTCTGCTTCATGTGCATCTGCAAAGTGATGAACACTCACTATGCAAGGCAAAATGATAGCAAAATAAGGAATGCTTTTGCATTCTTTTCTCTAGTAATAAAGCCAAGTTCTTGTCTGCTAATGATGATGATCATTTTGAGAGGAAGTAATTTTTTACCATAAGTATCCGTTGGTGGTCTAATAATGTTGTAATAGTTGCTTTAATCTTATTGAAGGTCTTCGACAGGGTTAATAGCTCCTCAAGTCTCCTGACCACATTCTTCCCTCTTCTTCCCGCTTTACTTTTTTTTCGACTTGTTTCTCTGTGTTTTTGTAATATTAAAAGCATTTTCTGGAAATAAGGATGAAGACGGATTTCGATAATAAAGGAAAATTTTAATGTCTTCTTTTGATTTACTTAATTGGAAAAAGAAAATTATTCTAGCTTATTAATTTGTTCGTGAAAGTATGGACCTTTTTGTAAATTGACGAACTTATGTAACATTCTTATTGCCCTTACTATTATTATAAATATTTATTATTATCTACAAATCAGAATGTAATATTAATTAAATATATTCAGTTATCATCAATTTTTCCAACGCCAAAATATTTGTTTTGTGAATTTTGAATGTTAGTAATATAATGAGATAATAATGTTAAAAGCGGAAAAATGCTTTTAAGATTCATTGAAGGTCTTTGTCATTATTACCATTCACCAAAGACCTGAAAATATTTAATTTTGAAGAACTTATGGACTACGTTATTGACAAGATTTGGTTCTGTTCTACCCAAAAAAGCCCGCATGAGGATTTTTTTAGCTTAATTGAAAAGGTATATGGAATACTGGAGACAACTTCGTTCACTCTGTCATTGTTTCAAGAATACGTGGCTGTCGAAGACGAAATTATATCATCTTATTTCCATTAGGATATTCGGTCAATGCTTTCGTAATAAATCATTTGCCAGCTTTATCATCTCTAATTATTCAGCTATTTGTTTTCGTCATTTCGTTAAAGGATGCTATGACTTAACATGGCAATATGTACGACGAAGTCATAATCTGTATGGAAATAATGTATCGTATGTTTATGACGTGTCATTCCCACAAAGATACAATGGTGGATTTTTTAATTAATGAGTCCACTTCACCTGAAGTTCTGGAAGACCCTCAAGACTATGTTCATTGCTTTTCTTTGCGTTTGTATTTCTGATTATTTGTTAATAATGTTATCCGATTTACATGTTTATTTGTATGTATAATAAGCATGCTACATCAAAACGTAAAATCAAGGGAAAAAGAGTGGGAGTAAAAGGAAGGAAAAAAGTAGGTAGGGAGAAAGGAAGAATAAAAATTTCTTAAAAAATTTAGGATAGCTTCTAATCCTTGAAAAATTTAAAGCTCCAAAAATTCAAGAAATTAAAAAAAAATTAAAATATAGAAATCACAAAATAAAAGGAAGTTGTTATCTGTCCACGGTATTCATATTTTGGTTTAATGCCTGGAAAAATTTTAAGTTAAGAGCTAGTCCCTCAGGTATTTAAGTTACAGAAAATCGTATAACTAAAATAAGCTGTTTAAAATACCAAAGCTAAAGAGTAGGGAAAAAATTGCTATTATTTCATCTAGACACAGTTTGGATGCTTTTGCATTTATTTAATACAGAAAGGACTGAATTATTCAAGATATAGCTGTGCCCTCGCTTGCTTGCGCGAGTGATCTGCAACAAATATTTCACTCAAGTGGCATTCTTTCTGTTTTGCTAGGACATCAAATCTGCGAAATGAAAACAAGAAATGAACCTTGTAGAGATTTCATTTCGAGATGTTTATAAGCCATCTTAGAATAGCGTAGATTTTAAAAATACCTGGCAATTTTTCGACAACAAATTGACATAGGTCACTCTTTTTCAGAAGGAAGAAATTAATAAGTAAATAAATTAATATAAATTATCAATAGATAAAATAAAATGAAATAAATTATAAAAATAAACTATATAAATAAATAAATTGCTAAAATATTTCTGCCTTTCCTCTTGAAATCGACAGAAGATCTATATCAGGTCACCGTCGAAATGGTTTGAGTTTGATTTAAATATGTACGCCAATCTAGGATTGTTCTTTACCTAATTTTTACAATTTTATACTATTTTAATTACGTTTTGGACAAATATGAACTTTTGTCTTAACTATCATTATAATTCCTTCATATTTGCTATTGTTTTCCTAATTTGAAGAAGTAGTGCAAGAGATAAGTAATATTTGGTAGCCATTTTTTAAGGAATAGCTTAAAGATGATTCTGAACTCTTTTATCTGTAATTATAATTCGCCACCGAACTTAGTTCATTCAGCAGACCTTTGTCATATTAGTAGCAACTATGTATATCAAAGCCATAGAGCATGTTTACAGAAAATATGCGTATTAAAATAATAAGGTATTACGCAAAGGTTTGTGTTAGAGGTTGATGATTGAGTCTAAGATTGATCATTTAACACCGTTAACATTTTCCTTGTCTTGAAGCTTCCTTGTCACAATTTAGAGCAAAATATCTTCCTCTTCGCTCAGTTTACCATCATTTCTCTTCTCGTTTGTCAGAGATGCTAAAAACCGGTCCTAACGCCTATCCGGCAATCAAAAAGGAAAGTAAAAGGAAGACTACTATCGACAAATAAGAAATGTCTATCTGAAAAGATTTATGAAAGCGTTGAACTTCGACCACATTTAGTTGTACAGAATTCCACACACATTTTAGGCATCATAGCAAGCGCTGGACCTCAGCTGAGTTTTTTACCTTTATGATTTGGAATAAATAACTGAAAGGCCTTGCACTCCACAAATGGACTGTTCGTATCTTGAAACTTTATCTGACACATGGGAAAAGTATTTCAAAATTTACACATTAAGCTTATGTTGGAGGTGTGATAAAAATCTATTCTACTGTTAAAGAGAGGGTTATGGCTGTCAAAATGGCACTTCTATTCTGTGAGGAATTCAGTGTCTGCGCATATTAAATGAGTTGTTACAGCTGTTGAAGATGAACTTGGAGATGACAACCTAGTTCGAATAAAATGATGCCAGTGCTTATAAGGGAGGCTTGGCCTTTTGTGAAGTAAATTGAAACATTTCACTTTTGATGCCGGTCTAGGCTTGGTCGTTTAACAGGATTCTGATGTGGTAAATGCTGTTCAGCTGTTATGTTGGGAAGTGCTCACCAGGCGGCCGATTTTAGGGAAGGAAAGGAGATGGAGTGGCTGAGACTAAGCCGAAAAATTGCATAACTCAGCCCCCTCAAAAGAAATTTATCTCTTAACTATTTCAATATATATATATAAATTCCTTTCATTTCACCTTAGTTGTCGTCTGTCTTGGCAACTTCTGCTTTTGATTTTTAAAGTGTGTTTTTAAAGTCACGTTTAATAATTTTCTAAAAATGTATGATGACTTATAATCTTCCAACTTAAATAAAGTTTGTTTGTATGTATTTTTCAACCAAAGTGTGGTTTATAACCCGATATTAATTCTAGCAGATAATAAAAATATTACACAAGTAAGTATGTGTAAATGCTATTTATGTATGTACACTGCGCAAAAAAAGGGGGACAGTTTTATATCTCCCGTTCTACTGATGCGATTGACGAAATTCAACTTGCATTTTTCGTGTTTCGGAAGTGCGACTTAGGATATGTATTATATTTATATATAACACTGTTTTAATATAGGTATTTTGACACAAAATCAGACTTTTTCTGAAATGGCATGCGAAGTTTTTTTCATATTTCGATTCTACGACTCAAATTATGCCAGACTGCCGAGTTTTCTAAAAATCGCACGAGTAGTTTTTAAAAAATTAGCTCTCAAAATTTTAGCTCCTTAATGTTAATTGAATTTGGTATACATTTATTAATATTTCTATTTGTATTAAACTTATTTGATTCTTTCTTTCAGAAATCGAAATTTACGCTTAATCCAAATATAATTTGCACATTTTTATGATTTATTTTTAAAATTTGTATTTTTATGTATTTTTTATAAATTTTTCGAAATAAATTTTGTATTATAACCTGTCAAATTTTTAACACCATCTTAAAGATGATGTATTTCTAGGCACACCTGCAAAAAATTAGGGTGTTTTTGTACAAAATTTCCTAAGATGTACTGGAATTTACATACTGACGCGTTTTGAATTTTGGCACATTCATTACAAGCGATAATAACGCCAAATGTGTTTACGCACTTTGTTAAAATTATTTGAAAGTAATGAACGTGACCTTTTTTTCCGCTCGTGTACAATGAAAAAAATTGAAGGAAAATAGCTTGCTATAAATTAAGAAGTTCGCGAAGTGAATTATTCTTGGTGCAAACTAAAAAATGCTCCAAGATAATTTTTTTAACTTTTCCGTAAATTTCGCACCGGGGTCTACAAAATTTAATATTTAGGCCTAATTTGAGTCGTAGAATCGAAATATGGAAAAAAATTAGCATGCCATTTCAGAAAAAGTCCTATTATATCTTAAAACAACAATATTACAACAATGCTATATATAAATCTAATACATATTCTAAGTCGCGCTTTAGAGATATGGAAAATGCAATTTGAATTTCGTCAATCAGCCCAGTATAGCAGGATATATAGAACTGTCTGCCCTCCTTTTTTTTACGCAGTGTACCTACTAAACTTTCATACAAAAATCTGATGTAAGAATTAATTTTTCGTAAGCTTCTCTATCTCCTTTTTCTCTCAAAATCTTTATTCATAATTTTAAGTAAATATTATGCATTCAGTTCCTTTGATATGAGTTTACAAATTACAGCTACAGTTATGTCGCAGTTTAAATTAAAAATTAACAACTATTAAGCATATTTATGATGCGCAATGAGGTTCTGATAATGCTGAAAAATAAAACCTAAATTAACATACGATGGTATGCGTTGTATACTGATTGTTTTATACCTCCAGAATTCTAAGCTTAAAACTTCCTTTACTTTTGTGATATGTGTAATTAAAACGTTAATAAAAATTGATGTGATTAAAAAAAGAGAATTATTAAAAATACATAGTCTAGCATAATACAGATGTTAGTAAAATACGTTAGACCAACTCTGATACTTTTCCAGTACCTTAAATTTTCATTTGGTCACAGGAATCGAAAAATTAAAATAAGAAGATAAATTTATCTCAACTTTATATACACCGTATATTCCGGCTCATAACGCGCCCCTGAGTATAATGTAAATCTGTAATTTCAAACTATATTCTTTAATTTTTAGGTATATTTGGCATATAATGCGCACTCTTTTCTTTACAAAGAAACTTGAAAGATGCATATGCGATGCTGTTATCTTTTATAATAAATATAATTTCTCAAACAGTATTTTCATTCATGTTCACGGGAAAGGATGAAAGAATGAAAACGGTGTGAAACTGTGGATAAGAAATGTTTGGCAAAAGCGTCTTGTTGCCTTACAGATCCAGAAAAGCTTTTATTTCGGAACATGTTCAGATCCCTCTTAACGGATAATCCGATGAAATTGTTGAAAGAGTGTTTAATACAGACATGGCAGTTATTCCAGGCGGATTGATGCCATTAGTTCAATCTTTAGATGTGTGTATCAATAAACCAGTTGTAGAGACATAGTAGTTGTATTTTTGGAAGCATCAGACATAAAAAATGAGCAACGCCTTCGCCGGGAATCGAACCACGGACCTCTCGGTTACGCGTCGAGCATGCAGACCACTACACCACGAAGGCATGAGAAGAAGGCGGGAGAAATACCTTATATACTCTCCCTTTTAAAGGGCGACTGGGGTTTTTGGGGACCCAATCGCCAAATCGCGGTGGTGGAGAATCATCATCCACCACCTTTTTTAGTTCGGGCGCCAGTGTAGAGACATTAGGTTATTTCGAAGCATCAGACATGAAAAATATGCAAGGCCTTCGCCGGGAATCGAACCACGGACCTCTGAAATACCGGCTCAGTGTGCTGTCCATTACACCACGAAGGCACGCTAAGAATGTGGGAGATATACCTTATATACTCCCCTTTTTTAAAGGGCGACTAGGGTTTTAGGGGACCTAGTCGCCCAATTCCTGGGTGTGGAGAGTCATCATCCACAACCTTTTTAGTTCGGGCACCACTGTAGAGTCATTAGGTATTTTTGGGGAACAACAGAGATGAAAAATATGCAATGCCTTCGCTGGGGATCGAACCACGGACCTCTGAAATACCGGCTCAGTGTGCTGACCATTACACCACGAAGGCACGCTAAGAATGTGGGAGATATACCTTATATACTCCCCTTTTTTAAAGGGCGACTAGAGTTTTAGGGGACCTAGTCGCCAAATCCTGGGTGTGGAGAGTCATCATCCACAACCCTTTTAGTTCGGGCGCCACTGTAGAGACATTAAGTATTTTTTTGGAACAAGAGAGATGAAAAATATGCAATGCCTTCGCCGGGGATCGAACCACGGACCTCTGAAATACCGGCTCAGTGTGCTGACCATTACGCCACGAAGGCACGCTAAGCATGTGGGAGATATACCTTATACAGTCAAAGAAATTTTAAAGCGACAGTGGAATACGTAAGTGGAAAAACATTCACAAAGAAGGCTAAATGCGTTATGTTGGTCTAGAAATAGTGTGTGAATGGATAATAAAATCATGAAATGAAATTAAACTTGACACAATGTAGTATATCTAACAATCTAGATGTAATGGAAAATTATTATTTATTTATGAATTTAAGACTAATAGGGGTGGTGAAGATGAAACAGAATTGGATCATGTATCTGAAGCTATAATAGAACACGAATACGGCGAACTTTTCATGTTCTCCGATAATGAAAATTTATAAGCCCAAAAAATATATCATTTCTTTTAGATAAACAGCCTTAAGGTACATGTAAAAAGCTTTGCATGCTCATCTTTTCTTTATTTTTAAATCTATCATTTTTATATCTGACGTACCCGTAAATTTCGATCTTATATTTTGTATTGGAAATGTCCTTATTCGCCGGAATATACGGTCTATATATTTAGAAGGATACAAGTTAAAACAGGAAAGTCGATTGAGTGATTCGTTCGCTTAAATCAATCTTACCTTAGTGGTGTCATTTAATTCGGAACTAGGTTGTCATCCCCAAGTTCATCTTCAACAGCTGTATCAATTCATTCAATATGTGCAGACACTGAATTCCTCACAGAATTGACGTGCGATTTTGAGAACTAAAACCACTCTCTTTGACAACAGAATAGATTTTATCACGCCTCCAACATAAGCTTAATGTGTAAATTTTGAAATATTTTCCCATGTGTCACATAAAGTTTCAAGGCTACGCATCGTCCAACTGTGAAGTGCAGGACCTTTCAGTAATTCATTCCAAATCATAAAGGTAAAAAATCTCAGCTGAGGTCCAACACTTGCTGTGATACCTAAAAATGTGCGTGGAATTCTGTATAATTAGATGTGACTCAAGTTCAAAGCTTTCATAAATCTTTTCAGGTAGACATTTCTTATTTTTCGATAGTAGTCTTCCTGTTACTTTCCTTTTGTTTTCCCCTAGCTGATTTTTTTCACTTCAGTAGTTACATTCGTCCTCAGTATTCATCTTTAGTAATTAGTTGAAGCTTCTGACTCATTAACAGACTAGCTGATTAACTCATTATCTAGCTGACTGAACAGATTTATGATTTCCATAAATATGCTGAATCAGGTAGATACAATCTTGCGACATAAGAAATGATGTACGAAAAAAATTTATTTTGGGAAAGACGAGCTTATTTAGTGATTTTGAAATTACAAAGCTGTGAAAGAGCAAGCCTTAACTACTTATTATTTCAACGAAATTAAATTTAATAAATAAATATCTATGAGATTATTCATGAATTAACTATTAGGAGAAATAAATCTGTTAATGTTTGCAAATGATTTCTAAACATTAATGTATCCTTTCCGATACAAGCTCCTGAAACTTAATTTTAAAGGCATCCGAACGACGCAAAATGCTGATTGCCCTGTTGAAGATTGACTGTAATCTACTCAGTCACTAACTTCTGCAGACCATTTTATTTGATGCTTGCCTGGAGAACTCTTTTCTGAATAATCAGATTGTTTTAAACTGCATTAACAAAGTTATCTTAAGTCAGAGAGGTAACTAAATTTTGGAAAGAAGGTGTGTTATTAATGTGCCTGACAAACTAAGTAAATTGTTTGTGTTTTGTTGCTTTCATTGCTAGTTCCAAATTTAATGTTGAAAAGTGTGTTAAATTACGTTAATAATTCAAAAGTTAATTTTTTAATTCAAAAGTTGATTTAAGTTAAGAGATATAGGGCACCCATACTTATATACAAATATCTGAGATTTCTAATTCAATATATTTTATTTTAAAAATAGCGTCAGTTAATCGATATCAATCTGCTTGCTCACAGAGCATGCAGCTAAAATTAGATTGTTAGCCAAAGACTACCATTATACTAATATTTTGAATGTTAACAATAAATAACTGAATTTAAGAAAACAAAAATTGAAAAAAAAGATAATTAGATTGAATGGATTTAATAAGTTAATTAATTTCACTAAAAATTTTAGTTCATTTTCAGTGTGAAGAAAAATTTGCTTTTGTCAACGCGTATAAAGCAATATATTATAACGTAGCATAAGGAATAAATAACATAGGAATAATAACAAAGCAGAGTATAAAATTCCCAATGCTTTTTTTAATACATGAACAATGTATTAAAATCTGAAATTTTTAATTATTTTTCCTACATAAAACTAGCATTTCATGTTAATGAGTGGTGATCAGAACTTGATTATCTTGGACTGATAAAAGGGAAATTTAGTAATTATCTCTTGTTTAGCTTATTTAGTTTCTGTATAAGAACAAATACGGATAAGTTCAGTTTTCTGAAAATATTAAATATGAAATTTTGCACGTTATTAAACTGCACGCACAAAAAGTAATAAGGTCAGTAAAAGTCTTAATCAACAATAATATGATATTTACTGCCTAAATATAAAATTTACTGCTAACTTCGTTTTTATTATGCTAATAACATCAATGCATAAAATTATAAAAAAATCGCCTCCTCCAAGTGCTTTAATAAATCTTAATAAGTCATCAAAAATAGTGTGGTATAAGGAGTCAAAAACTATCGCACTCGATAAAGAGTCAAACGTGGCAAAAATTTTACGAGAAGTCCGTATTAAATAATAATAACAATGAATTAGTGATAGGCTGGAACAACCATAAGGATGGTGGAAGCTGTTATGTTATAATAATAGGTTATTGGGCAATTTAAGAATTAAAGCTTTAAAGATGACAGAATTGATTTACTTTATTAACTATGTTTTTCAGAATTTGTGACACAAGTATCATTTTATGACGTAATTACTCGATGAACTAATGCCGAGGTTGTCTACGTGATCCTCATCCCAACGAAAAGAAGCAAGTGACATGTTGAGGTCAGATTCTGTCACTTGGAGGTTATCAGCCTTTCACTGAAAGAGCAATATTTCTAAAAAGTAGAAAATAAGAAAAACCAGTCTAAAAAAGAAAAGGTATAGAAGAGTAGAACTTTTTTCTTAATTCCACGGGAGGAAATTATATAGTTTATTACTATTATGGCTATAATTTTACCTGCTTTTGCTTCCTATGACGTAAAGCAAAAGAAATATGATGATAACCGGGAAGATATCGTATTCGAAAATTTCTGACAAAGGCGCATATTTTACCTGTTTCTTAACCAATATCCTTATTTTTAATTAGCATTTTTAAATAACTCGGTTTGGTCATATAAAATGAAAATATGCCGTATACCATATTTGAAATGCCAAGGAAACTCTTCGAAACTGATTATTTGAAAAAAAAAAAATCTGTACCGAATGATGAACCTTCTCATGGTGACAACCTGACTTAACAGGACTACCCCTGAAATGATTAGTGTTTCATAGCAAGTAAATAAATCAGTAATTGAACACAACTGCTCTGAAAGTGACTGCCTTCAATGAAGACTAAAATCATCTGGAACCGTTGGGACCGGGAATCTTAAGGAGTGTTCATGACGTTAAAAACATCTTTTATTAATTACCATAATGCTACATTTGTTCATAAAAATTTTATCAAATGTGTTATTAAATTAATTACAGTTGTAGTTGCCACGAGAGTTTTCACTGTATGACATACCTCATATATAGCTAACACGCGAGTAATGATCATTACGAGAGCATTCACTACGTACTATAAATTATGTGAATTATTAAAAATTAAACTACAATATAAATTATAAAGTTTCGTATTTATCGCTTTGAAACTACTCAGTATGTTAATAATTTATATGTATTCATATGCAATTACAACAGTAAAGATTAAGTCAAGCGGCAAGATTGTGAGAAATGATTATTTCCCAGGTTACGCAAAAGATTAAATATAGATTTTACGCCTTCTGCGATGACAATGTTAAATTATAGTAGTGTAACACATCATATGACGTAAGAGTTTTTTTTTTTTTCATTTATAGAAGTTCAGAATTAAATTTAGGCTTTAGAACTTTTGAAATTACCTATAACCCAGAGAATATCTATAGAAAATATTTACTTAATTATATGCCACAAGTGTCACTGATAATCTCTCTAGAGAATATGAGGAAAAGCTCTAGCAGATCAGTGTTTGAGTGAAGCTGTTTTTTAAAAAAAAATTAAGGAGAATTCACATTATATATTTCTGTCTACAAATACATAAAATCTGGCATCGATGTCAAATTCTACTCTTCTTGGTAAAGTTTGAGACTGACAGTGATAAAACAGCTTTATTCATGCTGTATTTACTCCATTTTTAAGCCAAAGGAGAGTTAGCTCAGAAGAAGTATTTGTCTCGAAACGGCATTTTCCGTCGGTTCACTATAAACGGCGTATCATTTTTTAAATTGTTGCCACCAGATATTATCGCCTTGTATTATATTTAAAGAAATTAAATAATGAAGAATCTGCATAAATATATGTATGTTTCTCTCATTGTAATAAAACAATGGAACCTAGAGCCATCAAGTTTTGAATGACGTAATCCTACGGCAAATATGGGCATCCGAAAGCCCAAATATGAAATGTGGAATTTGTTTTATTATCGATTTCATATATTGTAAAACTTTAACGAATTTTTGATTAACAAACGCAGCGATTTCAAAGCGAGAAATAGCAAAACTGTTCTTTTTTTTTTTTTTTTTTT
>KK121261.1:538293-583323 GCA_000611955.2 Stegodyphus mimosarum | reverse complement strand
CGATAATTCTGTGCTGTTTTTAAATTTAATGTTTCTCTTGGATACTGGACGTTTGTCTAGAGAAGGCAGCAGGAAGTTGGTTAATTTATTTATTAGGATGATTAATATTTGTATTAAGGGATATTGCTTATTTCATTGTATGCTTTTTATATGTAATGCATTTTTAACTGAATTTTTTTAACGTTGTTCTTTGTTTCTTTTTCGATAAAATTGTTATGCAGAGTAAAATTCTGTGCAGTTTTCAAATTTAATGTTTGGTGTTCTCTTTAGGCATTTTTCTGGTACACTTAAAAGCCAGACGAAGGCTGGCCGCGCAGCGGCTAGTATAAAATAATATGTGGCAATCTCATTTGTATAAATTCTAACTTAAATGCCAAATCATATAAATTTTTGGGATTGTATGTCTTAAAAGCGGGGTACATTCAGCATTTTATAAGATTTCAAATTTTCAATATTGTAGAAAAAAGGAAAAAAAAAACTTAGAATAATAGTATAGTGATAATAAAAGAGCTTAATTTGTGTAATTTTTATAACTTTCTAACTACATAGATGGATTGTGTAAAAATGGAAATTCCTTATAACGAATTCTGCCTTCAGAAAAATACATTAGTTTATGTACATTGAATTAGAAGTAAGGAAGTAAGAGACGATGTAATATCTCATTCAAAGCAGTGTAACAGTTCAGTTCCAGTTTGGGCAATCTGTACTAGTATTGTAAATGTGTATTAATAGTGATTAATGTAACCAGCTGACTTAAGGAATTAAAGTTTAAGTAAGATAAGAGGCAAAAATGTTGTGGAGTCGTTTGTGAAAGTAGTAAAAATCAATCTTCTGCCTCCAGTTCGGAAAAATAATCAAATTCTAGTATTTTATTCAAGAAGATCATATAAAGTTTGGTGTGAAATACGGATACAAATAAAATTAGATTCCGAGAGAAAAGAAATAATAGGGAATATAAGGGCTTAAACATAATATAAATTTAGAAGCCAAAGATGAATATTAAAAATATGGAATAGCATAAATATCAAAAGAGGACTAGGAATATCAAATTTAGGAAGTGATGGGCAATAAATAACGAAAAATATAGGTCTTTAGAATAATGAAAGATGAATAAAACTGATGTTTGCAAAATAAATCGTTTAAAACTAAGGATGAAAATTTCAAAGGAAAAAATATTATTAAAGTTCAAAAGTATGAGATCAATTATAAGAATAATATTATGACTTTAATTCATGAAATATACATATTGCCCCAAAATAATTACTTTATATTCTTAAAAATTATTATACTCTGAAAGGGTTATTATCAAAAATATTATTATTTTAAACAAAGTTTTAATTTCTGAATCTATGCAAAAGAAATCATTGGTTCAAATTCATCTTTAACTCACAGTTAAAAATTTTGCTTAAAGAAAATATTTTTACAATTCCTTTTATTTCATAAAGAAGTACCAAGCATATCCTAAAGAAAATAACTAGAAACAAGTTCTCTTCATTCTGATGTATCAACAACTTTCTCCATATCCACTGACAGATAAGTCTCTTCTATCTCGATTTTCAGATAAGCCTCCCTCCCGCGGCTGACCATTCCTTCTCGGGAGCTCCCTCAACCCCAGCTCCCTGTGCTCCCGATCCAGAACTCTCATTTTTCGTCTACTAACCTCTCCTCCCCAATAATGGTGCTTAAAAGGTGTATTGCGATTTCTACCGAACAGAAAGCTTCGTAGTTATGGAAAAACGTCTTTAATTTTATGAAAGAAATTTGTTGGGGAATGTTCCTAAGCGTAATATAGCTTTTATATCAAGAAAGAAAATGTTCAATGAAAATTTTAATGAATATAATGAAATTGTTAATTATTAAAAACTGTTCTAAATTTTATTGAAACACTTACGTGTACGCGTAACGCATATTTTGATAAGAAACGCAGCAGTAAAATAAACTGTTCCCTTTTTCAGAAAATCTGATATAACTTTGTGATAAAGTTATTAGATATGAAGATAAGATTTAAGCATTCTGAATAAAATTAATTTTACCATTCTGTGTAGCGCTCTTACTTCTCTTCTTGACAGGCACTACACTCCCATTATTAGATAACACAGGTTTAACAGTAAATCACATTCTGTTTTGGAAGGAGCAGGTCATTTGATGCGTATTTAAATATGGGAATAACAACTAACTGAACTAAGAAAGCGATTCTGCAACTGAGAAGTTCAGTTTTCAGAAAGGCTATAAAGTGTAATAAAAACTCCACCGAGTTCCTCAGCCACCTGGAATTTTTACCCATTTTCATCATTATTTAGGTATATAACCTGCCAAATTATAACAAGTACAGTAAATTTCTGCCTTTGACTTCATTAGAGATTACAGCCTCATTAAACTAAATGTTTCTGCATGTTTCTAATTTTTTTTAATTATTTTTGTTTTTACGGCTAAATTGAATCACCGATTCGTGCTGAACGCCAGGTGGGCTCTATTGCAGATATTAATTAAATTTTACCTCACCGTGTAAGATAAAACCGTCTTTCGTTTTTTTTTTTTTTTTTATGATGCACACACCTGAATTCTGTAGATTTTTCCGCGAAGTGAATTTTGTGTTCTTACTTTGATGACATTATACATCTTATGCAGGCATCTTTTGTTATTCTGCGTGACAGCGAATTTCATCGTCTTTTGTGATGAATGCATGTTACGTATCCTGTTCACTTAAAACATGAAATTTGAGAGTATAGCCTGGAGCTAAGCAACTTTTGATTTTTCAACGCCTGATCTGTTGCTACATTTGTTTCTGGATTATGCACCGTTTGTGAATTTTGCTATTCATTGCTGCTAGTTTTTACCGTGTAGTTTTAAATGAAGAGATTTTGATGGTCCTCTTTAGTGGTAACTTTTTTGTGCAGAAGAGAAATTAAGTGTACAAATATTTCAAATATTTCTTTGCGGTCTTATGATTAGTGTAACTCTAACTTTTAAATCGGGTGCTCTCAATATTTTATGCGCCTTGCATCCCTTTCACCACTGTTAGAAATTCATTCCCCTCCCCCTCCTTTCCAAAACTTAAAAAATACATATACGTTTATTTAGATCTAGATAATTTTTAACGTTTTTACTTCTGTGTACGAAGTAAAAAGGAAGTATTGTAATCGCGAAAAATTTCGGGTATCAAATTTCAACGAAAATATCCATTTTGACCACTATCGAGTGCAATTTAACTATGCTTTTGCGTGACATCTGTGCGTAAGGACAAAACAAAGGACTCCTTTCCCCCAAAAATATTATAAAACTGATTTAAAATGGATTCTAAAGAGAATTTTTCATGACGTCTGAGCGTACGTACGTACATACGTATGTATGTATGCATCTCGCATAACTCAAAAACGAGTAGCCTCAGAACCTTGAAATTTTGTATGTAGGACTGCTATAGCATGTAGATGTGCGCCTCCTATTTTCGTTGCAATCGGCCGCACCAAAAGTATATAAATACATGTACATATACATATATATCCACTCTGTTACTCGGCTCGGTCATCTCAATATCTTTGTTCTTATATGTTTGTAAAATGTGCAGTTTTGGTTTAAAAATTATTGAATTATATTGTTCTTAATTTTCCGGTTAAGGTTTTTATGCCTTTAGTAAATCTGATGCAATATTTGTAGAATTATCAACAATTTAAAAGTTGCTTAAGTACGACTAAGCCTAATCATTTTTCTCATGGCGGACATATTTGTTTACTTTTGAAACTTAGGAGAAGATTAGATTTGTTGCCAATCTAGAGAAACTGAGCTTCTCAACAACAAAAATAACGCCTTCTTTTATATTGCGAATTAGATCATGCTTAGTACATCCTGGGATTTATTCGAGGAAATAAGTGTTTAAGTTTGCTTCGTAATTTTCTTCGTAATTTTTGACATAGATATTTTGAGTTTTTATGTATTTTTGCCTTGTCGCGGAGTCAGAACTCAATTAATTGAATGAGAAATACTGAATCATCTGTGAAAAACTGTTTCTTTTTGTTTGTTTGTTTAATTTCTTATACACCGTTTCAGATTTATTATAGTATTTGAACAGAACATGTGCGGACAATTAGATAATTCTTCAGATGATATAATTTTTTGTGCATTCTGAGTTACAAAATGGATGAGATGTAACGCTGTTAAGTGAACCTAGCGCCAGAGTGTCGCTATGGTAAACAAATATAGTGAATTTTAAGGAGTGTATTTATTCTATTGTGGTTTATGTGCTATCGACGAAGTAGATTTAATTCAATCCAATAAGTTTAAATGAAATGCAAGAAAAAATGCGTATAATTTAATATTCCGTACAAGGAAGTCATGTGGTGTACACATCAGATTTTTTATTTCTAACGTTAAACAATAAAAAGTATAGAAAAAAATGTTATATGCTAAAACTCGAATAAAAATAGCTTTTTTTTATATTCATGAACTGCAACTAAATATTGAACGGCTAAATAAAAGGTTTATCTCAGTCCCCCGCCCCGATTGAGAACCCCTGTTTTAAATAGTGAGCTAAAAACTAAACTACTATTATGTATTATTATTTTAGGTATTTATAATTATTTTTAGTAGTAATATTAATATAAATTCAAGATGAAGAATAACTGAATTTCTTCGAAACCATGCTTATCTCGGTATTTACTCTTGCAGAATGCTTTGATTAATAGAAGAAAGTTTAGCATATATGTTTCAAATTATTTAAAAATTTTTAGAACTACATTTCTACTAGGTAAGAGTACTGTTTAAAAGAATATTAAGGCTTGATAATTGGTGCTAATAAAAATTCAGTATGAATTATTAAATATCATGGTTAAATGGCTGTTCGTTATATTAAATCAAAACATTGATGAATTCTTATTTTTTGGCGGCTGATGCATCGCTCTTTCTGACCGACATCATGGATTCGTAGACGTTGTATTTTCAGTATCCTACCAGTTTAAATTATAATGAGAACCAACCATGGTGTTAGAAATCAGTTTTCTTAAAACTCTTCTCAATTATTGACGGTGAAATTAATTCCATACCCCTTCGGTATCCATTCCTTTCTCAAATATGGGTATTGTATTTCACTTGCAGACTTCAAGTTGTAATTCCTACAACAATTCATTTAGCACAAAATTTTTGAATTCTATTGTTTGAAATATTTATTGACTGAGAACGTCAAATAGTTCTAAGACTGAAGTTAAGCCTCCAGGAATCCCAGCCATATCGATTGATCGTTTTTGATAAATCTTCTTCATTCATATTCTTTCATCTATTATATCTAGTTTTCTGTTTTTCATGTGAAAAATACTTCGAAATTTCTTTTCCCTCAAAATAAAAAGTAAGAGAGCAGAAAATAGCGCAAAAGTACGGTGATTAGTATAGTCGGTTGCTACGATTTCATAATAATCCTGAACGTTTAAAATATAAAGCCAGTTTCTTCGTAGAAGTAACTAGTAATCTTGTCTCAAAATAAAACACACTTTTCATTGAAAATGATGGAGGTACATAGTATTCTTCAGTTAAACAATAGAAATCGTTAGGAAAAACGCGATGCCTGGCGTGCCTGGCATTATATCAAATTGAAAACTGAACACTGAACATTTTTCAAATGATTAAAGAAATTCTATTAAAATGTAATGTCAAACTGCATCTTTCTTCATAACTTTATCACAGTGTTATGAATTATAAAAATTTGCGTACTAGAATAGGCTATCTTCAATTTTATTTATTATGAGCCTTAAAAATTTGCAATTTGAATCCCTCAGTGAATTTAATGCCGAGGTTTCCCTTCTCGACAATCGTTTTTTATTTACTATCAGAATTCATATAATTCAACACATATATAATTTCTGCCCTTCTACTTATTTTCTTACCATTTATACACTTAAATGTAAGCTTCTGTTAATGTTATTTTTATTTTTATGTGTATTCGTTCGTATTATTCGTATTCGTTCGTATTATATTCGTTTGTTATTAGTTCCTAAATTCTCCCATCTACGTTTTCAGTCATCGGTTCCTTTTGATTTAATATGCACAAAAGCTAACTTCAGAAGACATAAATTAGCTAACACGAAGAAATTTGGGATAAATATATTATTAGAGTGCGTTATCTGAAACTGTTAACTACCTAATTTGCATTGAAATTAATTGTTAGTATATTCATTTTGCTTCGCGATCTCTCTGCAAGTTCAGGCTTGAGCTAAGACGTCGGGTGGTTAGTCGGAATTTTTTTTAATATAACTATTAGCCCCGTATAGAATAGTCCCAACTTCTCATATCAAACAAGTGATTTGTCGTATCCAAAACTTGTGTTTAAGTTGCTTATTTGACTTCTCAGGCGCTAGGTTCCTCTAATCCAGAATAAGTCACAGTAATAACAATTTCGTCTGGTTATTATATAAGTTACATTATACGGGAGTAAAATTTAATTTATTTATTAATAATACAGAATTTCATAAACACTTGCTCTAACCCCATATTATTTAGGAAAAATTTCTATGGTGTTAAATTACTGAATTTTGATTTCAATCCTTTTAAAAACACTAACGGCATTCTTCTTGTAATCGTCTTGTGGAAATACCAAAAATATATCTTAAATCATAAAAACTGGAATTTCTGATAAAAACTTTCTTAAATCTGTCTTACTTCAAAATAAGAAAACTTTTTCTCTCCTGAATTTTCTATAATTCAGTTAATTTATTTTCATCTAGCTGCGATAATTTCATCAAAACTCTTGTTTATATTGAAGATTCTCTAAATCCTTTTCAAGATTGAATTTAATAAATTTGCTGCTTCCGTTTACGATTATTCGATTGAAAAAGAGAGGTAAGAAATTTATTACTGGAATTTTAATTGGATTCATCCCATCTAATTAAGGGCTTTATTGACAACTCGACGTAAAAGTTAAATTCTTTTTATGTAGCGTAATGAAAAGACGCCAACACAAACATTTCTAAAAAGTCGTACTTTCTTTTTGATCCTACATTTATGAATAGAATCCATTATCACGTATAATTTAGTGTCAAACAAAAAAGCATAACTCATCGTCTGTTTTATAAAACTGTTTCTAAGTGCAGAATTCTTCTGCTTTTTTATATGCAGGTATAATTTTAGAAGCAGTATTTTTCTTTGTATCAGTGATGGAAGGATTTCGCAACTTTCTAAAATAAAATTTAGGATTTTTTTCATTAATTAAATTATTCCTATTCGTAACCTTCAATATTGGTTTTGATACGCTAAATTCAATTAAAAATTTTAATCCAAAGCTCTTACTTCGGTTATTATAACTATTTTATATTCTGATTTATTTTATTTAATATGTACAAGATAATAATAGCTAAATGATGTTACATTTTTTTATTTTTCCCCGAACAGAAATAAAAGTTAAACTGCATAGAAATGTTTAAAAAAGTTAATCTTTGTGTTTTTATGTATGATTTTGAAATTGAACATAACTGAGTTTTCTACTGTATGTTTTGCGGTTAGGACTATAGATTTAAGTAAAAATTTCAAACGGAATCGTTAACAATTTGTAAATATTTTTCATAGAACTGAAACTCATTTTATCTGTAGTGTTCGAAATTAATTCAATATGCATCTTTCCTGTTAATGAAACTGGCGCAATTTGTTCTATATTGCATACTGGATACTCTCTTCCTTTTTGTGCAACCTTCCATTGGAAGTGTTATATAAAGAATACACGACCATAACTTATTTTGAGTTACTATATTACCTTTATTATTTCTAACAAAATATCGTAACAAATACTTTTGAATCGTATTGTTGGCCATCAGCATATGAAAGGCCCACTTTACATTCTGAACATTTTCAGTATTCCGTTTCTCATACGAATTAGTAATTTTACAAGCATTTTGTATTAAACTGTTTTTCCATACCCCCATGGGACTTTTAAAGCTTTTAAAGATTCCATATCAGAATATTTTAGACATACAGAAATTTAGTCTTTTATAATAAATAAGTCTTATGCTGATGTTCCAATATAAGAAAATTTTCACGTTTGTTCACTACCTCCAGTATTAATGAGAAAATTTCAACGAATTTCAATGAAATTTGGTATGCACATAGGTTTATATAATAAATAAAATAAATAAATAAATAAAAATATCATTCAGCACTCATGGACAAGATCGTACTTAAGGTTTATCAGCGCCGGTAGATCTAAAATGACGGTTGCAAAATAAAAGGACCCCCGCCAAAAATAAAAGGACGGATAATAAGGGATGCAGTCTTTCTTACATTCACGCAGTTCTCATAGTTCTCACTGGAATTGAGGCAGTTTATAAGTCCCTGTGGCAGTCGGTCTCACCGTAGCAACGCTGTTTTCAAGTTCTGGATGGATCTGGGAGGGGGAGGCGAGCTACAACTGACTTTCCAACAGTATTCCAGACACGCTGTATAGGATTTAGATCTGAAGATCTGCCTGACCAATCTATCTGATTGGTATTCTTCCTTTCCAGAAAATCATCCATATGGTTAGGCTCTGTGTGAAAGCTCTGTCGTCCATTAAAGTGAGCTAATTGTCAAATGCACCTCTGAAAAGCGAACAGAGGGCTTTAATATCTTATCTCCTAACAAAACCTAATGCCTGCATTCTGCTCACTTCTGCACCCAAGAGAGTTTGTTCAGCATGTTGCAGAGAACATTGAGTGTGGATTAAGCCGTACGAGACCGTTCTGTTCTGAGATGAGTCCTGATTCAGCTTAATAACTGAATCTCGGCATACTTTTATTTGGAGAGAACCAGGGTCTTGTTATATGTTTCCCAACATTCGCGAAAGACATGAGTTTGATAGCGTAAATGTTGTGATCTGGGAAGGTATTGTGTTAGACGGCTGCACTTCGCATCTTTGACAGAGGCTCCATAGCTATGACATTGACTATGGATTAAACCGTACGAGACCGTTCTGTTTTGAGATGAGTCCTGATTCTGCCTAACAACTGGGTCTCGGCGCACTTTTATTTTCACAGAACCAAGGTCTCGTTATATGTTTCCCAATATTCACAAAAGACATGAGTATGATAGCGGAAATGTAATGGTCTGGGAAAGTATTGTGTTAGACGGATGCACTTCATGTTTTTGACGAGGCTCCGTAGCTGTTGCAAGGTACAGGGAAAATATCTTAAAGACCTATGTTCGCCTTTTCAAGGGTGCAGTTGTCCCACACTGCATTTTTATGAACGGCAGCGTTTGCCTATATGGGGTTAATCTAGTAGATGGTTTCCTGAAAAGTGAAGACATTAACCGTGTAAATTAGCCAGCCAGATTCCTAGACCTATATATCTGGCACGCTCCTGGGAGGTCATTTGCACCTCGTTTTCCACCTCTCCGAATATCTCAGAGCTAAAAACAGCATTGTTATGGGAGTGGAATCAACTGCCACAGGGGCTCGTGGACTTCCATCAGTATGCAGTCATAACAGCTGAATAAGTGCTATACAGAATCATATTCCCTGTTACCCTCTTTTTTTATAACCTATGTCTTAGACATTCTTATGATGAGCTTTGTGCACAATCATTTATGTGTATCATAACCGTTGTGTGGGTTCTTCCCCCCCATTTCATCAGCCTATGCCCATACTAAATTTCATTAAAACTTGTGTATAAGCTCTGACGATGGTTAATCAAATGTGAAAAATATGTGAATTTTATCACCAGTGTTTTTTTTTTTTTGGAGTGGGGGGAGGTATTTACGTATTGGGAAAGCACACAAGAATTATCTGCGTAGCAGGAAAGATGCTTTCGTGGATGATTTTCTATGGAAAGTTGGCTTGTGTTAACAATATACATGGAAATAATAACGAAAACCAGCCATGCTGGCTAGCATGTTCGTCTGCATTCGAACCCGCGATGAACTACTAGTATTGAGCAGTCTTTAACTTCGGCATAAGGTGGGGCTTGAACACTAGTGCAGTCAATATTCGAATGGTTGCTTCATTTTCTTCCTTTTTGGAGGCAATTTCTTTGCTACAGCTTAACAAACTTTTTCTCATTTGAAGCTACATTGTTATTCATCTATATCTCTTACGGATGGGGGGAAGTCAAGATACACGGCACAGTAAATAAGAAGTAAAAAGTTTTTTTTGATGATCTTAACATGCTAACTTGAAAAAACATTTTTGAGATCAGAATAAATTTTGTTTTATTCTAAAATTTCATATAATATTTTAGAAGCTTTACAATAAAAATACTTTTTATTAAAAACTCTTGTTTCATTTTTAAACAAATACCATCTTGAGTGATACCGTAACTTTTCCACATAAAAATACATTGATAAATTTGATTAATTGTGTTATTAAATAAATTACGGATATTGTTTCATATACTTAATTCAGGATTTTTTACACCGTTGTATGCGTTGTAGAATTTTTCTGCATTCAAGCTCCCTAAGTTGTTATAATAATATAAAAATGCGTTTAAAATAATTTAATATGAAATGGCAGAGTACACGATATCACTCGAGCAACTTTTAATACAAATGATTCTACGAACATTATTTATTTATTTATTAAATTTTGTTTTCTCTTTCTATGGGGAGTAGCTCTTTGACTTATTCCCTTAGTTTTGAAATTTCACTCTACTTTCACAAAAATGATTCAGTATATTTGTATTTTCTAAACCTTAGTTATCGCCAATTCTTCTTTAATTTTGAACTTTATATTATTTAGATCAATTAATTTACTGTGAATATCATTAGATTTACTGTGGATCATTTACATGAAATAATAAAGATTACAAATTTCTGTGACGTCACGTGCAACCACTGGACGATTTTCAGAAGTCGATGAAGGCTTACCCAACTGCTCCCAATATCTGCAAATGAGTTAAGATCGCCTTGCTGAGGCCTTTTCGCGTTTGCGTAACAATAAAAAGAATAAATGGTACCTCACCTCATCCTGCCAGAGGTAAATGATTCCACCCCTTTCCCTCTCCATTAACCCTCACCTGGTTAAGTGTGTCAATAACCTATCGAAATCGGGCGTTTGAAGGTTAACCCTTTACCCTTTCTAGATCCCTTAAGGCCCCTCTGATACATGCCAACGAGAATAGTTTTAGAAACGGATGCTTCGTTTTTTTTTCAGGCGAATAGGTGCTAAGCAGCAAAAACTTTTCGCGTTCTAATTCCTTCTTCGAAAAGTACTTTCTTATCTGGTTCTATTTCTGTATTTTTTTATTAACCCTTTAACTGTCATGATTTTTTATTATATGTTTATTTTTAATTTTGAAAATTTCGGTTAAATCGTTTCATTATCGATTAAATCGCGTCTGTCGTGTACAGACATTGTTGAAAATCGACTATGTATGTATAAAACCTTTCTATTCAACTTCAGTATTGTAAAAGTGCATTTCTGAAGTTAAATGAATCATTTAAAATGTAATTTTTTCTGCACTTCTTTTTTCAACCAGTATTATACCAACATTTTCCTACCAGTGTCATATTGTGAGCGTCATAAATCAAACTGATTTCGAGCATGCTATAATAGGTTCTTTACTAAATTTGTTTACTCTTATAATATAATCTACATTTAGAAATTAAGAATAATTTCAGAAGATTATCATTAAGGTGTGGAATATCATACAGATTAAAAACTTCTTTTTACATATATGTTTTATTTTGTTCAAGGGTAATAAATGTATTTCTTTAATATTTTGATTTTTTTTTCACCATTTTACTCAAGAATAAAATGAACTCAAGAAGAAATAGGTGCTGGAACTTCTGAAATTCTTTTTGAATTTAATTGTATTATGAAACGAGTTTCAATGTTGTCTGAAATCTTTTTGATTTGAAAACGAGTTTCAATGTTGATGAAATCTTTTTACTATATAGCAATGATTTTGTTTTATGAATTGGCAACAACACATATTATTTTTATTTATGGAAAATAGCGGAGTGCTTATTTTTAACATTTAAAATATTTTCATATATTAAAAATTTTTAAAGAAAAATCTTCGATATTTTCGAAATTATTTTTTTTTCTAAATCTGGGAATATTCATGTAAACTTTAGTTCAAAATGATGATTGCTTTTTTTGCATTTGTTATTCAAATTAGGGCTTTTAAAAAATTAAAATTGGCCGGACTTTGGTTTTACAAGCTTGATCAAAATTTGGACTTCGGAATTTGTTCCATTTTATGCACCTGATGTTTGCTCTCTTTTATTGAGTGAGTGAGTTACTTCGTGTGAAGAAAGCAGACTTTTCAAAATTTCAGTATCTCGAAGTTTCCAGAAGCAGTAAATCATATTAAATTAAGCGCATAATTTCTAGTACCAGTGTAGATTTTTTTTTAAATTCTAATGTCTTTTAAAGTTATTTAAGAAACCCTATACTTTCAGAATTAGTTTTATTTTGTCAGGAGTACTACTTGAAGCTTCAAGACACACCCCATATAATTTCCCATTAGCAGCACCTATAGCGATGAATTTTCCTAAATGTGTAAACCATTGCATTAGTGTTGCTAACGTAGACCTATAATCCATTCCCCTTGCAAGTGTTACCATAGCGCGAAACATAAGATTTATTTTCCACGCATCTCGCATGTTACAGTGTTAAGTCTGACAGTGTTATTATTCTTCAAAACGTTAGATCTTTAATTTATCTTGCGAAATTAATGAATATGTGAATGATTACGAATAATGAATGAATATGGGAATGATTATGAATAATGGATGAATATGTGAATAATGACTATATGATAAATACGTTTTAATAGCTTAAATGTTTCTTTTACTTTTAGTAGTATATCTGATTAATATAAATTAAAATACAGTGTTTTAATTAATCAAAGATATTTCTAACGCCATGTTTTATGTACCGGTACAAAACTGTGAGATTTTTCTTTTGTACTTTTTCAGTTTCTTCGTTAATCAAACAACCAGGGGGAAAAAAGTTATTTGCAAAATAAATAAACAAATAAAACTGACAGCTAATGATTATTATTTCATTTGCGATATGTCTGCATCCAGCGTTTCTGTGCATTATTCTATTTAAACAAATTATTACTAAAGATTGAATTAGCTTTGTATGAGCAACATATTTGGAATCGGATTTTATTTTTTCCCCCTAATATTTGTGCATTCAAAATTAGGTAATTGGATATTTTTTTTTGATTTTATTCTTAATAAAATCCTAAATTATGCTGATGTTAATAAGAAGTGAAGAAAATATATACATGAAGAAGATTAGAAAATGGGATAGAAATTTCTGTTTAAATTACCCATGATTACAGAGCAAAATTTTTGAAATAATTCCATTATGATATGGATTTAAAATTACTGAACAAGTTATTTAGGTTAGTTAATATATGCCTTACATGTATGTAAAATTAAATCTTTATATCATTTTTTGAGTTTATAGATGTACACATATTCCTTAGAAAGTTTTATTTGAAGTGCTGAAATTAATTTTGAAAGTGGAAATAAAACGTGTATTGGCATTACAATGTCTAATTCAACATTTTTCTCGATTATTATCTTTCTTTTAATTTTTAATAAAAGAAGGAAATAAGGAGATATAAAATAAAAATTCCATTTCCCAATCGTTACGTGCTTTTTTTCACTTTTCATCCTTCTGCTGTAATTACGGTCAATCCTATCAAAACGTTCTTCCTTTAATCCGTTGCTGACGCAGAACAAAGAATCAAACACCTCCATTTTGAAAACAAAAAGTCAAAACGGACAAAGGTACCAAAAAAATTGAAATAATAATAGCAATGGACATGCTTCGTTGCGCATTGGTCAACCGTAACATTTTTAATGATTATTATTTAATTTTTTTTACTATTATTATTGTTACAGTCACTGTGGTACTCGCCGTCACATTTAAGTAACCAACTATTATTTATTGCAGTCTCATTATAATATCACTTCCGATCTCAGCCACGCCCCAATGACGTCATAGAACAATCGAGTGTTTTCCTCCGCGCATTGATTTTTTAGTCCCAGGCATGTGGAATCTTTCTTTGTCTTCTTTGCTGAACAGTAGAGGGCGTCTCATTCAACAGTCGTAATGTATATGGGCTTGCAGTGAAACTGCTAATTTTTTAAGATTTGAAATCGGGGTGACAACGCTGGATTTCATATCGGCATAAAATTTTAGAAACGTAAGATTTTCAGCTTCCAGATGCTTAACAAATTGAAAAATTTAAACGTGATAAATATATTTCTTAATAATTAATTTATTTTGACGGTGTAACTAGTTTATATTTTATGAAATATTAAGTTCATAACTTTCATAAACGTTTGCATCATTATTATGATTTTTAAAATAAGTTTGTTAAAGCAATATATTACATACCACAGTGCAGAAAAATAATTTAAGTTTATAATGTACCTTATTAGTCCAAGTATAATGTGATTTTCTTTGCTTTAAATGCCCGCATGTAAATTACATACATCTCTCATGCGCAAGCCCACGAACGGCCGAGCGACAAAGTCGCTGACCTCTGGTACTTCGGTCCGAGACTCGAATCCTACCACGTGAACTGGCTGCATGGGTATTTTCGTGGTTTTCCTCATGTGTAACGTTTTACGAGTCATTTTCCCTTATAAATTCCTCCACGAAGACATCTTTTCCCTTAGGCAAATAGCCCTCGAGGGCTTTGCCATAATCAAAATAAACCAAACCCAGACCAATCTTCCATGCGCAGCCTAACATTAAAAAATACTTTAAAACTATTTTACCCTTATTTCCTAACTTAAAAAATAATAAAAAACTAAAAAATCTGAAAGATTTCAGATTTTAAATTACGTCCAAAGGCGCGTTTTTTTTAACGTTTCGTGTGCTACCTTTTTTTTATTAAATATCATGTACTACGTACTCAAACCATAAAATTCAGTTCAAAATCATATCGCAAATAATCAGAAATTCGTTGAAATGTTACAAAACATAAAATCGATAATAAAGCAAATTTCAAATTCAAAATTAGGGCTTCCAGATGCCCATATTCGCAGTAGGATTACGTCATTCAAAATTCGATGGCTCTAGGTTTTATCACAATGCGAGAAACATGCATACATTTATGCAGATTTTTCATTTTTTAAAATTTAATGCAGAGCGATAACATTTAGTGGCAACAATTTGAAAAGTGAATCGGGCATTCAGAGTGAATCAACGCAAAATCGCAAAACGAAAGTAATAGTCCTTCGGGACTAAATCCCTTTGGACTAATAAAGAAAAGAAAAGCATATTTAATTAGTTTAATTTCGGAGTGTGATATCTAGGCTATTTGATTACCGTTTTTAAAGAATGAATAGCTATTAGACCATCTTGCGCGCAAGAAATTGGTGTCTTGAGAAATTAATGAAAAGTATCATCTGTATAGATGTTAATCTTATATTTTGCCCAGTATGATATTTATTTTAATTTTAATTTATACCTTATTTCCTTCATATTTAAAATTTTATATTTTGCTTTATTTTACTCTTATTTAATTATTTATTTTGATAATCATAAGCTGTAGAGTTTGATGTCAATTTTTCCTGTATTATTTCTCACATGCTTCTATGAGTAAAAACAGCTGGTTAATATTTCAAAGCGCTATGAAAGTAAATAAATAAAAATAAAAAGTAAGTAAATAAATAAATAAAATAACAACATAAACATTAAAAAAAATCTGAAAGTTTTCAGATTTTATATTACGTTTACGCCCAAAGGGGCTTTTTTTAACGTTTTGTGTGTTACCTTTATTTATTAAATATAATGCTCTTCGCACTTAAACCACATGAAGTTCAATTAAAAAACAATACCACAAACTACTTAGCACAACAACCACAATACCACAACAACATAGCTTTAGAATTTCCGATAAAGAGTCTCGCGCGCTGCAGATAATTCTTTTTTCCTACACTGTACAGTTTTGCCAATGCTCGCATTGAGTTTGTTCATCAGAAATTCGTTAAAGTTTTACAAAATAGGAAACAGATAATAAAGCAAATTCGAAATTCAGAATCCGGGCTTCCATGTGCCCAAATTCGAGTGAAGGATTACGTTATTCAAAAATTGATGGCTCTTTAAGTACCGTCGTTTTTCACAGTGCTAAAAACATACATACATTCATGCAGATTCTTCATTATTTAATTTCTTAAAATATAATGCAGGGCGATAATAGTTGGTAGCAATAATTTAAAAAGTGATTCGCCGTTTATAGTGAAACGCCACAAAAAGCCGTTTTGAGACTAATAGCCCTTCCGGCCTACCGCCCCTTTTAGCTAAAAATATAAAAGACGACAAATGAAATTCATTTTAAAAAAATCTGAAAACATTCAGATTTTATATTATTCCCTAACGGGCGTTTTATTTATTTATTTATTTTTATTTATATACCCATACACGTTTCAGAGCATTTGGGCTAATGCCACTTTGGGCTAAACTTATTTAAAAACAGCATATCTTTAAAATTTCCGATAGACAATCTCACGCGTTGGAGATAAAAATGTTTTATTCCTTATAGTGTTTCCACTGCTCGCTTTAAAATTGAGAGCTGTGTTATTCTGTAAACCACAAGGCTTTTATATCTTTCAGATTTAATCATACAAGTATTGATTTACAAACTAAAGGATTTCATAGCCATGTGTAGCCATTATAGGAAAAAAAAAACTCTTAAATTTATCTCTCACGCTCCCTTACACGTAGCTGGTACTGACTGTTTCGCTGTTTGGCAAAATATAAAATCTAATAATCACAATAAATAGAACTGGAGAGCAGACTGAACGATTTAAAAGCAATAAGCGGAGCTTTTAGTAATTTAATCTTTATTTTGCTTTCTTAATAATGTATCTTAATGCTGAAAATTCAGTGCATTTACTTTACAATATATGCAACATATTCTTATGAACATTTTCAGCTTTGTTATAATTAATGAAAGATATTTATAACACCGCGCATTACCTAACATGTATAAAATTAGTTTCTTTTTTTACTTTTATGGTTTTTTTACGTTTTCATTTTTTAAAGGGTTGTAATGATAAATTTATTACAAATTTCATGAAGTCGCAAAACCGCCTGGTAATAGATATTACGCATATGGATTGGCTTCGACAGACTTCAGCAACCATTATTTTTGGTAATCAGGTAACTAAAATAGTTTCTTTGTGCCTGATAAATGGTATTTTATCGCTGTGAAATATCTCAAAAGCGCGATAGAGAGAGGGAATGAGTATGTGTACGTATAATTATAATATTATGTTGAATAATATTGATATTATATTACTAGATTTTGAACAATGCGAATAATTCTTCACTCTCTATGATGTAATCCGTTCAGTTTGTCTTATATGTTACGACGTTATTTTTAAGATCCGTTTATAGTAACAATGTGTGTAAATAGTAAAAGCAGCAAATCGTGATGAATGTTAGTAACTAGTTTTTTTTTTGTGTGTGTGTGTGTGTGTGCGTGTGCGTGTGTGCGCGTGTGCGTGTGTGCGTGTGTGTGTGTCATGGAATTTTTCTATAAAAATAGACTGCTTCGCCTAAGTAACTACCTATGAATAAAACAGAAAATAATGGAACTTTTGAGATTGGAATCAACATTAATATTGCAAATGGGCTGTGAAAAATAAGATAACATACCTAAAATAATATGAAAGAATTATCGAATGGAAAAGAAATAAAACTGTCTATGTTTATTTTTCTAATGTTAATTATTAAGCAATAAGAGGCTTTACACGCTAAAAAAATGATGAGTAAGAAAGCAGAAATTTTGACCCCGTGAGTTGAATCTATATCTTTTCGTTCTGTTGCTTTTCTTTTTACATCTGTGCTACAGAAAGTTCTAATATTTATCGATTGAATTTGGGCCCTTTACGAGAATTTAGCTCCATTTTATGTTTCTTTAGAAAAAGATTTTGGAAACCAAATGTTTCGCTGCTCCTTAAATAATTTATATGCCCATTATGAATTTCGCAAATCAATTCAAAGGCCTTAAATTTATCAATGCATGTAGCTTTTAAATTTACACGTTTCGCTCATGCTTGCTTATTTTTTATTTGGCAAGCCAATTCGTGCAAGTTATTGTGTGTATATCGCATGATGCACTGGCTACAGCAGCATCCATAACGGCGATTATTTGATGCTTATTCTCATATGCATTCTTCATATTATGTATGAGAAAATGTTATTTATTAAACCATATTTTTATGCATTGTAATTAGTACTGATCAGTAACAAATTAAAACAGGAACAAAATTCGCTGTAGTGATAAAGACTACATAAATAATATTAATGGCAATCAAATTACAAGCAGTCTTATATTAAATTACTGTTGTTGTTGATGTTATTAGAATACTTTTATTATTTTAAAAACTAAATTTAAAACTTCAAATTACTATCTAACAAATCGAAGAATTTTAGCATTAAAAATTCTAGTTTTTCAAAACTGAAATCATTTGCAGCAAATATTTACTTTTGTAACAGCTTATGTTTTTATTAAACACAGCTATACGAAAATTTGGCATAAAATTATAAATAAGTATTATATGAAAAGTGTATTAAGAAATAGCAGGAATTGAAATTTAAAAATTTGTGTTTAAAATGTATACTTTAGAAATAATTCATTTGCGAATATCATCAGTATTTTTTCATTAAAAAATGTAAAATTAAAACTACAAGTTAATAAACTTTAAATTTCTTAAACCGATGAAATATTTTCCTTAAAAATTTCTTTTTAAAATTGTTGCCTGGCTTTCTAATATGATATAGAAGAGGTTGACGTAAAAAAAAAAGTTAGAAGCTCGAGAAATAGTTCACGAATTTCTTCCTCCCTCTCCCCCTTTTTTTGTTTAAGTAAGGAAATTTAAAACAGAAAAAGGAGGAAAAATCCCCTCCGTCAGCCGGAGACGCACCAGCGACCTATAGATTACTGCCATCTCAGCTATCGAGGAGCACCCGAACTCGCATTTTCAGAAATTAAAGTAAGTAGAATTTCAAGTGTTGAAGTCAACTTGTTTACAACGCTTCCTGGTCTCCGCTACTACAGTGTCTCCCTCTGGTGTTTATTTCGGTAAATTTGACGTCAGAAGTAGAAGCTTATAAATGAGAGCGTTAAAAGCGAGAGAAATATGTATGTGTATCATATTTAATGTATCATCTGTATTATAAAATAGAGTTGCTTAGCTGTATAGCTATGTCAATCATTTAAAAACAATCTTTAAGGCTTAACTACCTCTTAGAAAAAGTTTTATTAACTTCTGTACTATTAGGAAAGTCAATGCATACTTTTCTGTTGCTGTATTATATTATGAGCCACCACTGCAGAATTTCTGTACCTGTAGTCTATTATGTTCATCAGAAAAAAAAATTGCGTAACAACATATAGATTATAACAATTTGAATTTTCTTCCTTTATAATAAGTAGATTTGTATATCCGAATGTCATTTTTTAAAGTGATAATCGTGGGAGAGATTCATTATATTGATATTATAAGTAAATTTCGCTAATTTCAAAGCATTACTTTTTATTTTTAGCATGCAGTTCTTGTTTTCTGCACGTTATAGATTTTAATGCTAGCTATATCTATAATCTAGAGATATTTTTCTTTTATTCCGTGTTGCGTTGCGTTATGATGCATTCCGTTACAATGGAATTCATTATTCTTCATACTCCTAGTTGTAAGTTCTAAAAACTGTTGTCAGTCTTAAGGAAAACAGTTTGTGTGTCACTTTATTATATCAGTACATTACGTATCGTTGCAACAAAATGAGAGATTTACAATGTTTATATGAAATAACCGTTTGAAAATGTGAAGTTATTTCCATTTGAATTCATTCAGACTTTTTTGGTATTAAAAGGAAGCATAGCAGAAATCGAGATATCTGAAATAACTATTGCTGCAATATGTCCAGATATTTTGAATATCTGGATCAGTAGATTGCCGCTTCCCCCCATACGCTAGATATGTATTTACTCTTAAACACGTGAGAATTGCTGTCCTTCATTGTGTTTTATTTGATAACACATAGCTGACAATTTTTTCTGCATAATTGGAGATATCCATTCCTTGCATCGAGAGTGGTATGATATAGAGTTATCACTTTTGTTCCATCTCTTTCCAGAAAAATTGCGCTTATTATGACTAAGCTATTATTCGCAGCATGCGTAAAGAACAGTGAGTCCGTACAGAGTACATAACTGATTCTCAGTTATTACTTACAGCGCGCTCATTCGCTAAACATTGTTGGTAAAGCTACAAATCATGTAGCGTATTCATATAAATTCCTTTATTAACTTCTTAAATATGCATAACGTAATATATCATCTCTTATTTAAATCAACGAATCATATTAAATCAACGAAAATCTAAATAAACAGTAAACAGTGTAGTGATAAGCTTAATTTTGCTTGATCTAGAGCGAAAATAAAATGATCCAGAAAAAATGAAATTTCGGATAACTAGAGTTTTAATGTACTTGACAAACGCGATTTCGTGGTTGCCGATCGTTTTCTGCTGCCTTTTCTGTGACGATGCGTTACCCTCATTATATGGTCACGTGAGAATATTCTCCCCCCACCTTTGGTATGGCTTCCTTTGTCATTAATCACGTGACTACTAAACGTCACGCAAGGATTTGCCCAACCGTGTGCTTTTCGAGTGGGATATCAAAAAAAGTGGGAGTCGACTTCGATTTGTTGGATTTGTCATTGGCCAGATATTAGGGATGGATTTTGACCGTCGACCCCTGACGATGGACCCCTTAGTCGTAGGTGGTGTAAATTCAGCGAACTAGATAGGATGTGTAAGTAGAGGGGGGCCGGGAAGTACTTGTTGAAACACGTTGAATGGGTATTTGCTTGGTTAGTTCGCAGAATCTCAGAATCACTTAAATTCAAAAAACAAAAGAAAAATGAAAGAATCCATTATAAAATTTGTATCTGAAATTAATAGAAAATATTGCTTTTCTTCTGCATTTTCAGCGTTCCTAATTTTTAATCCATTTTCTTTCTATTAATTGTTTTCAATTGGACAACTTGTTTCACTAATTACAGTACAGCACTGGTTAATGTGTTGTTTAGGAAGATCATATTTAATATGTATTAATTGAAAAATTGGTTCGTTCAAAACTAGTTAATGTACCTGTGAAGATGCTATATCCTCATGTAAATAAATAAATAAATAATAAAATAAAATAATACGAAATTATAATGACATATACGTAGTTCAATACTGATTAATATAGCATTTGAAATGGATGTATTTGATGTATATTTCATCTAAGAAAAAATTAAGAAATTCTTGGTTACAAAATTTTGACTCCATTTCAGTACTCTATCAAGGAAATTTTTTAATTATCGTTAGAAAAATTTATGTTATAAAAATGAATGCTTATAGAAAATTTGTCATAATATTCGAACATTCAACGCGAAATGGTGTATTAAATTAAAAATGAGACCATATTTAACTGATGATTATTGACTCGATTGAATATTGCAGCGATTGCCACACAAAGACTATGAAAAAATTTGCGCATGATACAATCACCATCTCTTCCACTCATCACTTTCTTTGTCAATACTGGATTAATTTCTCATTAAAAATGTCTAAATATCTCTATATCTTCCCTCCCAACCCCTCTTTCACGTTTACGTCTATTTTAGGAGTTGTTAGCATTCCGAGATGCTTTTAAATTATAACTTATGTTGCTTATAACAAACTGGGAGAATTGAAGCAATAAAGGAACTTTATAATAAGATTAATTAAAGTTTATGCCCTTATTTAATTCTATGAGTAGTTCTACCCGGCTTCGAATACCAGTAACGTACAGTGACTGCTTTCATTATGCCGCGATTTTAGCATAGCTTTTGCGATTTTCATCATATGTGACAAAAATACGGGCCAGTTTTCTTTTGAGTCCCCCTCAGAGGCATTAGTCCCCTTAGGCAAATAATCCTCGAATTGTTTGCTTTCACATAAGCGAACAAGCTATTAGTTAATAAGGTTAATTAATTAATAAAAGGTTTCTAATATAAGGCAAAATATACAACTGCTACAGCTTTTATTCATTACGATATCATTTTTTAAAAAGAGATTTTTCCATTAAATTGTACACTTTTCCATTTGACAACAGCATAACTTTAAAAAAAATAATGGATTAGGATAATAGTAAAATATTTGTTAAATTTCAACACTTTAGAGCATTTTCAAAAAATTCTAAATCCTTAAATTTTATCGGATAATGGCCTCGCCTTAACGATATCGCTTAGCCTCAATGAAATTCTTAGATTTTAATCTGCCTGCCCGAGTTTTCATCTCCACTCATACTTAAAGCATTAAGCATTTCAAAGGAATTCAGGACAAAGACTGAAAATACTTATATCTTTTAAGAACTGGACTGCTTCTACTGCTTGTAACTGCAATTAAAAATGAATCTGTCTTAAAACTAACTGCTCCTTTAAGTCAAAAACAATATCCAATTAATGTAAATATTGATTCAGATAATAACAGTAATTTAAAGTAGGTCTCAAAGTGAGGACTAGAAAGATGCAAATTTCATCTCACCGCTTTTGACTAGGAAATGAACTTTTGCTACCCGATATCAGCCTCGACCAGTCTGCTGTTAGCAAACTTGCATGAGAACAGACAGCTGTTTGGAGGTTTCGAAAATTTAAATTGCCCAACGGTAAGAGATCTGAATGTTGATTATTCGACTCCGGTTTTCAGACCCCTGCGAACAAATTATCGGCATTTTAATGGACATCTCCTGTGTGACGTAAATATGAGCCAATTTCTTAAGGTCTGCCACAAGGATATTCCTTCCAGGCGTCTCGAGTGCTTTGCCGTAATCAAACAAACCAAATCATTAAGCATCATTTGTGTGCTTTGCCTTAATTCAAATAATATATCGAAAAAATGCAGTAATGTTAACTAACTATTAGTCGTAACCTTAAATGAGTTCAACGTTTTTAATTTTTTTTAATTAACAATCGCCAAACACAGCACATGAGCTACTTAAAAAATTTAGGTTATTTGTGGACCTGCCAACCTGCTTATGTAAATTATTTGTATAATTTGACATATCACAGTTTGCTAGAACTTAATTGGATTGTTTATTTTAAGCAAAACACACGTGTTCTACATGACTAAGCTTCATGCCATATTCTCCTCGAGCCCCATAACACGGTATTTCTCAAACTTTTCCCAAGTGGGGACCACTTTTGTAAATTAGAATGTTCTGCAGACCACCTTACTTTTGTCCCCCTCGAAAGCGGTATTTTATGTTACCATCAGTGCACCAGTGCACTAATATTTTTAAAATATAACAAAAATGCGTTCCATTTTATGTTGGGGTTAAGTTAATAGAAGAAAATTTATGTTCATTTTTAATCATAAAAGGCTATTAGAATTTGGATAACTTTTATTTTAATAACGAAAAATTAAATATGTTCTATGTTTGGATGCATAAATTGAATGAACTCTCTTTTTTAACATCTTTAGACTATATTTTTCATGAAAAATTACCAATGCAACTTCCTGCACGTATGTCCATGTGTTATTCAGGATCCGAATCTGGGCTTAACGGTTTATGCTTTCAACATGCGATTACCAGCATACTCAATTTATTTATCAGAATTAAAACAGGGACAGATGTTGTTGTTGTCGTGTCCATTATCACATGGAACAATGGTTGCCAGAGCCTATTCCGAACACAGGTTGGACTTCTATTTCTATTGTCTTTAAGGAGAGCACTCCGGGGTGATCCGGGGTCTCCCACCCGTCTCCTCTTCCGTCAAGACACACGAGAGGACGTTCTGCTCGCTGCATGTTTAGGTGCCGCATGGCGCACCGACTCTATACATTTACAAACATCCATGTCTTCTCCGGCATTCGAACCCGGGCCCTTTGGTACCGTAGTAGGCTCGCCTAATCACTATACCGCCTGGGCGACAGGGACAAATGTGCAATCTATAAATGTAAAACAAATTAGAATATTAACATTTTCAATAAAATATCAAATGAATCTTAAATAAAGTAGATATAAAGAACAAATTAGATTAAAAAATTGAAACTGTTAAAGCTGAAATTGTGTGTGAAGGGGCATTTACTGAATACTTTTATACTGAAATAAAAGACCAAGTATTTTCTGCTGTTGCGAGAACAATCTTTGCCGATAAATAATTTCGAAATTTTATCAGCTCTGCTTCTGATGAGGAGACATACTCTTGAAATTTTTAGGCGGTATAATTTTGTGAAGATCCATTAACATTTTTTTTAAATGCACGAGCTACCAAAATTGCTGCTGCGAATTATAAATGTCTCGTTATCGATGATTTGGATAGTGCTGCTCTAGATAAATTACAATAGCTCTTGTATGATATAAATAAAAGAAAGCTAGAGTAGGCAGAGTGACGCAGTTTAGTATATCAATTAAAATTTAAAAGTAAACCTTATATTTAACAGCGCAATTCCCAGCTGAACAGACTACCTCTTGCTTGGCAGTTTCATAAATTATTATTATTATTATTATTATTATTATTATTATTATTATTACAGGGTCTTGAAATTTAATGCGATATTTTAATAAATAAGAATCTGAGTTGCTCAAAGCTGCAGTATCTACCCCCAAATCTGTCTTTATTGAAAATCCTGCCCGACTTTACGTTTTAATCAGAAGCGCTTTAGGTGAAGTTGGAGAATTTCTTTTAGATTTTTAAGAATATTTAACACTTTTCTTTTATTTAATACTCTTCTGCAACATTTCTGAGAACTGGCTATATCCGTTGATTATACACTTTCTACCAATACGTATTTGGACGCACATGCAAACATCTATATCTGCAGTCCTGATATACGTCACGCCCTCCGCCATTAAATATTATGCAGGAGACAACATTGGCATTAGTCGCATGCAAGTTACCACGAAGTGCAGAGTTATCTGATTTCGAGAAAGGTGTAGTCGTCAGGTATCACAAAAACAGTCAATCTTTAAGAGGCATATCTAATGAGCTGAACTACCCAAATTCAACAGTGGCCCATTGTCCACGGCGTACGGTGATTGTTGGAATGTGCCGCGAGTCGTCAGACTCCCAAAACTGGGAGACAGAGATCGAAGGGTGCTGTCCAGAAAAATTCGGAAGAACCGCATCCAGACGATGGTGCATATACTCCAGCCGATGGCCTACATAAAGTTTCAGCAGACAACCAGGAGTGCTGTTTTGATGAATACGATCCGTAAGAAAGCACATCTGCTAGGTTTTCCTAGTCATGTTGCCTCCGTAAGTCGTGCTGCCGTTGTGCTACTACCGCCTTTTATCCCACAGTCTGACCGTACTGCTCGGTTAATGTGGTCAAAGCACGTCGAAAGTAGATCATTGATCAGTGGAAACGGATTCTCTGGAGCACCACCGAGACAAGGTTCACCCTTTCCAGTTCAAATGGCAGGGTCTGGATCTGGCGTCTGCCTGGAGAACGCCTCCTGCCAGAATGCATTGTGTCCACAGTAAAGTTCGATGGAAATGGAATTATGATCTGGGGATATTTCTCCTGTTATGTACTGAACCTTTGGTCCAAATTCATGCTAAACTCAACGCCGGAGCCTACTGCACTATTTTAGATGACAGTGTGCTTCCCATGTTGTGGCAGTTTTACGGGTTGGATCCATGTTACTTTCAAGATGGTATTGCCAGCTATCATGTTGCGAGGTCCACCATGGATTAGTTTGGCTACAATGGGGTTAACTGAATGGGCTAACCTCCCCAAAGCCCAGACCTTGAACGCTATCGAGACCCTTTAGGATGAGTTCGATCGCCGAATCAAAGGGTGCAACAACGGTCCAATATTGGTGAAGGAGCTTACATGTCTTCTCCAATACCTCGGAGGATTGAGGCTGTAACTGCCGTTCGAGGAGGCTCTGCCAACTTTTAAATATGAATAAATTTTGTTTTTCTTTTCTATCACAGGTGTCCAAATACGTGTTGGTAAATAGTATATAAAAGAAGCATTGTACCTCTTAAAATGATAACACTTGCTTGGCCTCGAGATTCAAAATTGTGTAATGCTCCAGGACTAAAAATACAGTCATCATGTTTTATATCAAACATCCACGTGAAAAATTCCATCTGCGCCAAATTAAAGTATGTTCATAAAAATATCTGCATAATAAAAAATTGATAAAAATATTTTAAAATGATATAATTAAAAACATCGCAATTAAAAAGGGAGAAGCCCGAGAAGCAGCTGAATGTGTTTAGCAATAAATACCTCACGTCTCCGTGCAACTTGCATTGCATATTAGTGTTAGAATTATGTAAAAGCAGTTATGAATCATTGTATGCCATAAATAGTTAAAATAAATTGCGTTTTGTTAGAAAATTAAATGTTATTTACTTGAAAATTAAATGCTATTCACATGTTAGAAAATTAAATGCTATTCACATGTTAGAAAATTAAATGTTATTCGCATGAAGCATGTATAACTAGCTATTTGTGTTAACGTATTCGTAGATTAACGTATTCGTAAGTATTTTGCAGTAATTTAATTTCCTCGCTATCATTTAAAACTATAATTTCATTTTTTCAATCATTTTAAAATTTCAATTTTTTAGTATAAAAATTGTTATTAGAATCAAGAGGAGCATTTATAATAAATATCAAAGTATATCATGATCAAGTTTTAAATTTATTTCAAAGTCTTTAAAAACTTCTTTGGATGTAAAATGACTATTTTATTTTTAAAATGTGTCGCATTTCAATAAAATATTATTTCTACCTAAATCCATTTATGTGACTGCAAAAAACAATTATCTATAATCATAGTAATATTCAATACATATGCCATTTTAATTTTAAAAATTGCGGTTTATTTTTCTATTTTATTTGCTTATTTGTTTCATGGAGGAACTATAGCAATGCGAAGATTTAATTATATGTTGATTCTGTTACAAAGACTCTATCGAATTAACTAATGCATTAAATATACACAAATTCTTTAAAAACTTTTATAGCCTTAGATTTTTCGTTACACTTTTGGAAATGGAAACTGCGGTTATTATTACACAGAAAAATTATTGGTAGACATGTTATATAACAGATCTTGTGTAATGCTCATGTTTATATTTCATAATGTTTAGGTAAATTAAATAAAATAATAACATAAATAATATTAATATCAAATTCCAGTTAAGTTTTAATTCGTACAGACATCTTAAAAATAGGTTTTATCTTTTACACTGAAAAACTTTTTCTTGTCATTTTAGTTTGGGGGTATTTTTAACTATATCCTCATCCTTTTTACTCTATTGTAATATTTACTGTTTATTATTTTAATGAATTGTGTTTGTATATTTATAAGATTAAGAGCAGAAATATTCTGTTTGGAATTCAAATTTAAAACATTCCTGAAAAAAATTTCTTAACTTGATTTCCTAAGCCTATTTTTATTTCTTTCTGCAGATTCTTATGCAGGCGATTGAAAAACTGCCATGAGAAAAATCCAGCCATTGCTAGAGGTAATTACAGCTGTAAATTAAATTACAATAAATTGACATTTCCTGTGTAAATCTCATGTACGTGCTGCTAATGTGCTGCACTCGAATTAGGGACTCATTTCAAATATTCATAGCTTAATCTCCTAAAAAACTATTTAGAGATCGATTATTTTCACTGTTAAAGAATCTATTTTAAAGCTTCCTCATCCTTCCATTTTCGCATTTAAGACAACAAACGAAACCTAAAAACAGTTATAATGGATGAAAATTAATTTTATATACCTTTTAACTAAAACTATAGCATTCTGTATTTCATACTGTATAGAAATAACTTTCGATCTTGTTAATTTAAAGGCGTTTAGTGATTGGTTGAAAGAGGAATTAAATGTTTGAACTATTAATATACATGATTTACTTTAAAATATTTGCAAAGAATTGCTTTCGACACTTTCAGTAAATCTGTTTCCTTATACTGTGAATGTTAAAAATATATTGAAATATTCTGGGATGTTTTTTAGATAGAGTTTGTAGCTTTTTTTAAAGTAGTCATGCTGTGTTAAATCTTTTTAAACAATTACTTATTTTAAAACTGTTTATTTATAAGCTCTTAACTATCTGGAAGATGAATACTGTTTCATTAGTTCTTTTAATCTCTTATATTATTAGTTATTAGTTCTTTTAATCTCTCTCTCTCTCTTTCCACTCCTTGCCTACAAGGATCGATAAAACTATTCATGCTTTGAATTATGTTATACTGAATGAGATACAACTCAAAATTCTCATTATTGAATCTTTGAGATGAATTACGGTAAATAAGTTTTTATTTTCTAATATGAAATTGAATTCGCTGGAAAAGTTTAGCTCAGTTCTGATTAATCAATGCGTTTAACTTTCCATTTCTGATTAGAATGATTACATTAGTCGATTAAAAAGTAAAATTAAATCATTCTGTATGTTGCTAATCATAACAGTCATATTTTCCTTTTAAATAGTGGAAACTCAATTTTTAATGACTTAGGGTTAAATTTTCTTCTATTTTCCATTTATTATATATAATTTATTACATATATGCAAGAATTCTATAGCAGAGTTTAAAAGGATTCGATTGTCAATGTATAAGGAATATTTAAATTTTTAAATACTGAGAATGGTTGGTTATATCTGTAATAGTATATGATGGGGTAATTTAAAAGTAGAATCTTTTTAATAGAGGGAATGAATTACAGGGAGTTATGATCACGTTTGAATAACCAGTATCAAAGTGCCATGTATAGAAATAATCTGTGCAATGTTTAACAGTACGGGCTTCCGTCGGCTACATACAGTCCTAAATAAGCTAGGTATATCAAAATTGAGCTTTTAATGATCCTTTACTCTAACTGTAAACAGCGACATTAGCATGTTTAGCTAATCTGACATTAGTATGTAAGCAAATTTAATTTCACCTTTTTAATTTGTTTTATTTAAAATTAGTTAATTATGGTTAGTGGGTTAATTTATTGTTAGAGCCATGCTTACAACGCTTTATATTTGCTGAACCTCGTGAAAGATATATTAATAGGGAGAAAAATCAAATAAATTTTCCTAAATAATGAAGCTAACAAAATTTGTGCGTGCTTGTGTGTATACGAGTGTTTAGATTTTTGTTTAGTCAGAATTCTAGCACACACCCTGTGGTTTACCGTGACCCATGAATATTCTTCTCACGCTCACGTCATTATATCCACTCTTTCTCAAAATAAATTATATGCAATTTTCAGAGTTCTCAGTTATTTAAAAGTTGTATTTCAGCCTTATGACCCGCTATGATAAATTTATTTGAATCAAAGAGCAGTAGAAGAAGAAAGACCACTTAAAGATCATGAATCTTACGCACCTGTGCTTCAGAAAGACATTTTATTAGCATGAGTCGCTCGCAAATAATCCGCACTTAGAACGCGGCACTGATATAAGTACTAATAACTGTCCTGAAATTTGTTAGCGGCGCGAAAATATATGGTCATGTTTCTTTTCGGTACATGCTCTACGAATCGGACCACAACTGACTATCGATAAGTCATGCTAGTGGTTGACACGCGCGCTTCGTACATACGCAAACTCATGCACGCCCTCATCGCTAACACAATCACGATACACTACGCGAAGGATGGTATCCCATTCCTTTTTTACTTGGGTGTGGTTTAAACAGAGAATATTTAATCAGATGTAAATGTAGTCAACGTGCACCGAAAATGAACTGAGGCATTGATTTTTCTTCTGTGGTAGTTCATTATTTTTGCACTGTTGTCCAGTGATGGTAGCGAAGCTTGCCTTTTGCCCCAAGTACCAACCCGCGCACTTTTCTCGGATGCTAATGCAAGAGAGCAGAAAAAGCGCCTGCCAAGAAAAACAAGATTTCTTCAAAAGTTATGAATATTTAAAGCGAGCAAGCTAACAAACAGGCTATGCAAAGAACATTTTGGGGTAAAGAAGTCTAAGTCTATAGTTCTAAATGATAGATGTTTCTGCATTAATGAGTAGAAGTGGAAGAATAAAAATAAAAAGATTCAAATAAGAGTGAAAACAGCCGGATGGAATATTCAATAACTTGTAAATAAATGTTCATTTTAACTAACTTTTCTCTCCTTCTCTTTGACTAAATAAGTTTTTGAATGGAGAACATCAAATCATAGTGCAAAAATTATTGAAGGTGATTAGAATCTCTACATATAATAAAACAAAGAGTCTGTGTGTATGTGTCTTTCGTTCGTGTTGCGAGTAAGCTAATAGACCCAGGGCCACGAAATTTGGTACATAGGTGTATCTACACGAGAGCCAGTGCACCTCGAAGCGATTTTTTCGAAATTCGAATTCGAATTTTTTTTATTTTATGTTTTGTGACCAAATCGCGTCATTTTGAGACATAATCGGCTACAGGAAAGCGAGATTTCCCTCTATACATTTCATTTTTACATCGTCGTGAAGCGTAGACACTTAGCTATTTTACGAACTTAAAATAAATTTCGTATTTCAATAAATCGATTAAAAACGAATTTATTTAGGAAGGTGAGCTTAACACCTTTTCAGCGGAATTTTTTAAAAAAAACCTTATTTTAAAAAATGGGCTGTTTATTTTGCTTTGATTTTTGGACACGTTGAACTTTAATCCTTTCGACTCCTTTTAAAAAAAGAATTTTGGAAAAATAATAATATTTTGTATTTTTTTAAAAATTTTTAAATGAAGCTTCCGAATACACTTCTCACATCTCAGATATTTTAAAATGTAGTTTTGGCAACAATTTTCCTTTCTTATTGTTGTTGATAGATTTTTGATGAAATTGCATCATTTTGAATAGTTTCATTCTTTTAAAAATTTCGGATTGGCAACAATCTTTAATCGTATTTCTTATGTTACTGTTTTTAAGAGACTGAAAAGTTTAAGAAATTAAAAAGTTGTTTCTTTTTGCAACGGTAAATTGTTTAATTACTTTATTAGGATAATTAACATTTTACAAGGGATATTGTTTATTTCATTGTAATATTATGTTTTAATTATATATAATTTTAATTATAAAAAAGTTTTGCATGATATTTTTTAATCTGTTTAAGTTCTTAATCTGTTTATACCATTTGAGTTCTTAAGATTTTGCAAAGGGAAGTTGGTTAATTTATTTATTAGGATAAGTAATATTTGTATTAAGGGATACTGCATATTTCATTGTCATTTTTTATATGTATAATACATTTTTATTGATTTCTTTTTTGATAAAGTTGTTCTGCAGAGTAAAATTCTGCGCGAAATGTTTTGTTTTTTGAGTTTCTTTCATGTTATTTTTTGCTTATTTCACTGTTTGTAAGATATTGAAACGTTTTGCATGATTTTTTTGCATGAGCCAGTGCACCTCGAAGCGAGTTTTTCGAAATTCGAATTAGATTTTTTTTTTTAATTTTGTGTTTTCTGACGAAATCGCGTCCTTTTAAGACATAATGGGCTATAGCAAAGCGAGATTTTACTCTATTGAACAGTTTAAGAAATTGAAAGATTGTTTCTTTTTGCAAAGGTAAATTGTTTAATTAATTTATAGATCTATATTTAAAAGGGCGAGTCTTTCTGTGTGTGTAGGTGTCTTTCGTTCGTACTGCGCGTAAGCTAATAGACCCAGGCCTATGAAATCTGGTACACAAGATGCATCTAGACAAGATGAAATAGTATCAAATTGATAATTTTCTCTCATTATATGAACAACAATGGCACGCAGCCATTGTTGCTGATATCAGCACGGAAAATGAGGGCGATAATTCTGTGTTGTTTTTAAATTTAATGTTTCTCTTGGATACTGGACGTTTGTCTAGAGAAGGCAGCAGGAAGTTGGTTAATTTATTTATTAGGATGATTAATATTTGTATTAAGGGATATTGCTGATTTCATTGTATGCTTTTTATATGTAAAGCATTTTAAACTGAATTTTTTTAACGTTGTTCTTTGTTTCTTTTTCGATAAAATTGTTATGCAGAGTAAAATTCTGTGCAGTTTTCAAATTTAATGTTTGGTGTTCTCTTTAGGCATTTTTTCGGTACACTTAAAAGCCAGACGAAGGCTGGCCGCGCAGCGGCTAGTATTGTAATAAAATATAGCTAAACATGCAAAAAAATTCTGTTACCATTTACTGGTGTAATTCTTTTCATTAACATACTTTATTCTGCATTTTGACTGATTAAATTTTTAATCCACTTTGAAGTATGGCACACATACGCGTATGAGATGCATATTCTGATTCACACATCACTGTAGCCGCAATATGCCACAGTTTTGGAAGTTTAGCACATCTTAAGACAGATTTAGCAAGCGGGAAAATGCGATGCATTCAGAAGAAACTCCGGGAGAAAGTGTAAAAAAGGTTTTAGTTTCAGTTGAAATCTTATTCTTTGAACTGTGCCTGCACTGCAGGGTTATATAAAATCATATGATACGCGTTAATTCGAAACGAATCAATTTAGATTGATATATTGTAAATAATTACTATTTTTAGAATAGAATGGGGAAATATCCAAATTAAAATGAAGAATGAAAGGGACTGTTTCCAGTTAAAATCAAAAGCTTGCTTACATACATACATCTTGAATATTTGAATATTTGTTTCATACATACATACATGTGAGTTTTTGTCTTGGGCAAGCACCAACTCATCTTGAAACAAAATAAATTTAATGAAACATATACAACTGCTTAATAAGACATAGTTTGTTTCACTAAAAAAAGTGGTTAGAGTTCTAGCATTTTTACTCGTGCAGTCAACAATTAAATTAGATAGCGTGCGAGAAAAATGTTAGACTATAGAGTTAGAATTCCGCATTTCGCCTGCCTGCTATGCATCGACCTTGAGGACATTATTCTACTTTTGACATCATAAATCATCGGCCATCTTTCATCATCGTTGTCTTCGGTAAAATGAACCATCATCATGAATAAACCGAAACCTGAAAAGAAATACGAAGGGAGATGGGGAGATTGTTTGCTAAGGACAATGTTGAAAGGAAACATCTTAACTCTCCTTCATCTTTGCAACAACAGCATGGTCAACAGTCCCTTCTGTTTTTCAAAAATCTTCATTTAAAACGAAAAACTCCAATTTTAACATTTTGGGGAAACTTAATTTATCTTAAGATATAAAATTAATTAAAATAAAAGTCATTATTACGTGAAGAGTCACAGTTCGGTTATCAGTTGTATCAGTTCAGGTCTAAATGTCTTAAATAAGTATTATTATTAAGTATTATTCTTAATCAGTATTGTTCTGCTTGAGAAGTGGAAGCATTCTGTTTTCTAACTCCAGATATAAAATTAAGAGCTGTTTTTGATTTAGGAAATCTTGTTTCTGGGGCTGAAGGTTCTTCAAAGGAAGATTTACGCCTTTTATATGACCTTTTCTTAGGCTAGTTGATTAGTAAGTTGAAGTTGAAGTCACATTAGATGGTGTTGGAAAAGCAACAACACCCCGTAAGTCTCTATAATATTCCCAGTTATCAGCATTAAGAATTTCTCTCAAATGACGAAAATTTTCATCAGTTTTTAAATCACATTTTCCTTTCCAATTCTTAGCAGATATTAGCAGATTTCCAGATCTTAGAAGATATAGATTCCAATTGTTCAGCAGATAATCTCTTTTCCATCATTTTTCTCATGCGATCCTTTTCTAAAGCTAGCTTTTTTTGCATTTTCAATTTAACATGTTGAACTTCTGTTTCTTGTTCAGAGAAGATTTTATTTTGGGTGCTCATCTGAAATGCTGAAGCTTCTACTTCATTCTTGGCATCCTGCAGTTGTTTCTTTAACATTTCTATAATCTGTTCTGATACAAAAAGTTTTTTTTTCAAAGCTCTAACTTGATGTTCACGAGCATCCAAATCCATTTATAAAATAGTTTTTTCTTGTTTCAGTAGGGCACTTTCTTTATCTATAATTGGTAAACGTCTGGATCGCCAAAAAATAAGTTGGTTATCTTTTAAAATAATATGCTCGTCAATATTAGTAGTTTTTCCTTTAGTTCGTCTTCCTTTTAGGTTTTTTATACATACCAGAATCCAATTTTTCAGCTGGAAGTTCTTCTTGCTGTTTACTCTTCTTTACTGTTGATATTTCTGTTTCAGCAGCATTGTCTTCAACCAGTTTATCAAATTCTGAATTATTTCTTTTTCTGGAACTTTTTGACCTGAAGTGGGTTTATTGGAATCATCAATGTTTTCATCATTCTCTATGATTTTCTAAATTTTCTTATGTGGACTTTTTCTTCATCCTTTAGGAATGAAATTGTGCCCTTCCTCTACATTTTGAAATTTTCCTTTTCCACGTTTAACATCATGTTTTTTTTCTCGAGACTCCCCTCCCTTTAATTCATCTCCAAAGCATCTCTCTCTTACATAGAGGTTTCAGTTTTATTTGGAATATAACTTTCAATTAAGTATTTTACTTTAGACTTATGTGCTTTATTAATATCAGAACAATTATCTAATTAATTTTCTCCATCAACATTTATATACATAAAATTTGATTCATTTTCTTCTACTTTCATATATATGCCGTTCTTGTTTATAATAATTTCCATTTGCGAAAGCAATTCATTTCCAATAACAGCATTTTTTTTATTTGTTCTTGAGATACAAAATAAGTACTTGATTTACTTTGGCAATCATCATTTCGTATGGAGCCTTTAAAATAATCGATAGGTTTTATTTTATTAGGTGAACCAATTACTTTATAAATATTTTCCGATACTACATTTACGTCACTTCCTGTATCAACGAGAGCTTTAACGTTATCGATCAACATAATTTTATACATATTCAACTGCTTATTTACAAATATATGATCCACTCCGCCAAAATCTTTTATATTTGGCTTATGTTTTAACATTCTACAGCTACGTGTCCAAATAAATGACAACGAAAGAAATAATACCCTTGCTCTTATTTCTGCAAAAATAAGACCCTTGCTTTTATTTTTGCAGAAATTCTCCATGTGACAAAGATTTCTGCAGTTATGGCTATGAATATTTGTTTTTATTTTACTTTCAAAATGGTCGCCTCTGGTTTTAAAATTAGGCTTAACAGATTTATTTTTATCATTATCTAATTTAACTTTTTCTTATATCTTAAGTTTTTCCTGAAATTCTGCCAAAGTTTTACAACCATAAAGCACAAATTTATTTAGCGTAGGATCATTTATACCATTAGTAACATACCTTTGGAACATAGATTTTTAATTACCAAAAATATTCATATAGAATTTTCTTTCCTGCATTTTACGTTGTTGTTCTGAAAATAATTCGTGTAACTGAGCAGAGTTATATTGAACACCATATTCATTTACTAATAAAGCCTAAAATGTATTCCACGAATTAATTTTCGTTTTACTTTCAATGAATAATTTTGGTTTCCAAGTTAAAGATCTTTTGGCGAATATTAGTTTCTGTAATTCATTTAGTTTTAACAAATTAGATACATACTCAAAGATTTCAATGAATTTGTCAACTGAATTACATGTATTACCATCAAATTTAGAAATCGAACTTTCAGCGTCATTAAAATTATGTATGTATTTGAAAACTGTGGAAACGGAAGTTGTACTGATGTCGTAAGGACCAGTCGTAAGGACATCATTCTGAATATCACAGGAATTAGTATTATCTTAAGCTGCATAATTCCCAAGTGTATCAGATATATCACCTCTAACTCATCTGGAATTATTTTATTTTGTAAAATACTTAAATCGAATAAATAACTTGTAAGCCTTTAAAATTATTTCTGATCTTGAACCATCACAAGATATACTTAATAGCATTTGAAACTGTGAGTATATCATTTAAGGAAAAAATTTCTTCGGCGCAATTTATTTGTTTCAAAAAGTCGTCATCATCTAGTTTAAATGTAAAACCAATAAAATGCTTGAGTTGCTTTTCTGTTCTGACGGTCGCCTTCGCGATGAAATATAAATTTATGAAGTAAATTTTATTTATATAATTTTAATAGGGAAGAAGTTAGAAATCTAATGTCAAGGTCTATTGTTGAAGTTACAATTTTATTGACCTTTTAAAATTTAGGACTATTCTTTCCATTGTTGTATTCTGAAGTATTAAATATTAAGATTGACCATTATTGTAAGAGTAGATAAATATAAGAATATTTATACAATATTTCAAGCTTACTGCTTTAATATTCAGGTATATATTTAGTAGTATATTACTGATAAATTTAATATTTATAGTTATAAACATTTTCAATTTTATTTCAATTTTTTTTAGAATTATTTATTTAGTTATTTACAATTTTTTTCGTATGTGTCATCTCATCAAAGCGTAAGCATCTTCAGCAGTGGTTTCCCATTAATTTAAATATTAATCCTATTGTAGAGTTTTATATTAATCTTTTTATAAAAAATTAAAATGAAGGTATAAACTTTAACGTTATAGCTTAAATATAAGTGGCCCCCATGGTTTTCTAAAGATTTTAATATAATATGTTGATATAAAATTGATTTTGAACATGTACCTTTTTTAGAATTCAATATTTTAAAACAAAACTTATATTTCAAGAAAGAGAAAATTTTTCTCTTCAAAGATATTATAAACTTATTACATTTAATGTATACACTGTAGCGACATTAGGTTATTAAGAAGCAGGAGAGGTGAAAAATAAGCAACCCCTTCGCCGGGAATCGAACCACGGAGCTCTTGGTTACGCGTCGAGCACGCAGACCACTACACCACGAAGGCATGCGAAGAAGGCGGGAGAAATAACTTATAACACTTTTCGAAAGTTTTTTAAAGAAACCACATACTTTGATGTTTAACAGTTTGAACACAATTATCTATTATTTAGAAGTTGAACTTCGACAGTTTTAAAATTACATTTTCAGTAATTCACAAGTGATTTGGTACCCACCATAGACTCTGGTATTGATGAGTTTCCCTCATTGAGGGCTATCCGGTGATATAATTTTCGATGTTCAAACAAAAGTTTACCCTCTATTAAAATTGTTATTTCGGAAAGCATAAAGATTCGTCTTTCAATTGATCGTAACCGTTACGATTATACACTTTACTGACTAACTGTGAATTCTCCCAGTGATAGTTCTTTTCATTTGTTACCCTCAGGGCTTAATTTCTAAAATTAGAAGTGCCAGAGCCCTATGGAAGGTCATAAGTAAAGAGGAACAGGAATAAGTAAATAAATAAACTGACTAATAAAATAATAAAATAATAAATAATTGAAAATTAAATAATTTATTATTAAAATAAATAGTAATTAATTATTAAAATAATTATAATATTAATGATTAGACTAATTATGTAATTAAAATTAAAATTCAACAAAATGTAAAGAGATATATAAAAATTTAATAGGCTGTTAAATAAATGATAAATAGTTAAATAATAAAATAAGGTACTGGATCTTGACTTATTTGGTGTTCAGGCTGGAATTGCAATTTCACTCAAAAACCGAGAAATAGCTCAACCGGTCTCTGGCTGAATTTAGTCTCTGAATATAATGTATTGCTTTAAGGGATGATACAAATAAAGACCATTCCTTTTCCTAGAACATCAATGAAAAATTTAAAATGGTTAAAGCATCAATCACTAATGAGGCTAAAGAGAATGCTATAAACAGTAACAAAGTATAGAGAAAATTTTAATTGAGGATGTATAAGTATAAAAACAAAAAGAGAAAATTCTGACAGTTTCTAACCATAATCTGTTGTCAATATAATTCTAGCTGTAAAGCAGAATGTAACAGGGGAACAATTTTCCGTGAATGCGAGGGCTAGCTGAGAAAAAGTAACAAGTGACAATTTTCGTTCCCCGTCTTCTGTGACACAGTTCCAAAAAGTCTGCAGGTGCTCTTTTCCACGAGACGACAGTAGCGTCGGAACGAAAAATTTTTCTGATGTCATAAATTCACTGTACTTTCTGGAGAATAAGCATTTGATATGTGGTTGGGATTTTTTCTCCTTTTCTTAAAAGTCTCGGCCTCCATTCAAGGGTTTGTCTTCCAAGGAAAGAGAGGCGTGCAATCAGAAATGAGAATCGATTTTTAATGTAATTTTATTATTAAAAATAAAACTTCTGAGATCAAATTTCTGCTGAAACTGTTGTTCAGTCACTTAAAGAAGTGACGGAGCCACCTTAGCTCCGGTGCTCCCCCGATTAGAAATTATGATATATTCCAAAACCTAAGAAGCACCGGAGTCGGTCTCCAGTTGGGCACCGGCGCAGTTTAAGCTTTGGTTACCTTATCTTTTCTTTAAGTATGTATTTGCATTGTGTCATAAGCATATTTTTGTACACGTGTTGTATGCATATCTTTCTCTAAGTATGTGCTCATATTTTACAAGACATGATTGCAAATTCCACGAGCTTGATCAGTAGTCTTAATTGAAGGGGTTAATTAATTTCCTGAAAATGGATTTGTTTTTCTAGTCAATTATTCTAATGATTCATAAATTAATAGCTACATTTACGAAACTTTTGTTTAAATTGTTTAACAGTTGCAGTGAAGAAATAATTTTCTGAAAGTGCATGCAGTGTTAGTATATTTTCAGCATTTCTTTAATATTTTCTTTTTTGAAAATGGTAATATTTTTGTTATAAAACCACTCATTGTAATAATTGTTCTGTTATAACGACTAGCACAAAAGATTTTCCTTTTCTTACTGTTGATGGCAAAAATGCTATATTAAAATCCCGTCTTACCATACTTACGGCTTTACGTTCAGTCTCGTATGTAATCGTCTACGCTGCAACCTATAATTAGTTACTGCTTTTTCAGCGCCATCTTGGCCAAAGGTATTATCTCGGGCTCATAATTCTTATTCGAAATGAAAAAAAATTAAATTTCAAATTAATATACTATTTTACTGTATTAGTTACAGTAATACACTACATTTATTTCATGCATGTAGCCAGGTTTCTGACTCATCTGATATATCTTTCGCTTTCTATGGATAATTTAGTTTACTTTTTTTAACGTTTATCATTTTACTCGAAGTATATTTGTTGCTCCGTTGTTATCCATGTACCATTGATTCGGTACTCTTGTTTCGAAAGGAAAAAGGACTTTATCATCAAATTTTGGCAATCATTCAAAAAAAAAACCCGCCATCTGCTGAATTTATCCACCAAAAAATACACTGATGTACAAGACATTTCTCATCTTAATGTCTCATTCACCTCACCTTAACGTTACCACCCCGTCACCCTCAAACCTAATCATTTCCACAGCCATCGATGCCTTCACTATTCCACATTCCGCGCTCATTAAGAAACGAACATCAACTTGACCCACATGCGGTTTTCTCTTCCGTGCATTAATTTTATTACGCAGCCTGTCGGCAGCCAGGCGCTGTAATTAACGATCCCGTCGGAGGGTGCACTGCCGGTCATTAATTAGTCGGAGTCTCCTTCCTCTTAGCTTATGAAACGTCTGACTCTATCAACGACAGCCAAGCCAGTTTTTTTTTTTTTTTTTTTTAAGTTCCTCTCCCTTATTTTTCCACGTGGTGTTGGTAACGGCCAAAGAACAGCCGGGGCAGGATTATAATTCTGGTAATGCCTTTGTAAAGACACGAGCTTCAGTAGAACTCTAATTAACCAGTTATCTGGATTGCTTGTTTTTGTTTCTATAATAAATAAAATTAAACTTGTTGTTGGTTCATATACGAGATTTTAAAATTTTTCACTGATTTTAAACAGTCTGAAAATTTATTTTAAGACATTATTAAATTAAACTAGATGAATGCTTCGACAAATACATATCCTATAGTGGAAAAGTAATTCCGCGCACTAAAAATCTCTTGTTTTTAATTTATTGTGGTAACAGAGTAAACAAACATGGTGGCATTATATCAATGCTTTCTCCACTCTAAGTCATTTTTGTTTTATAATGCCCAATGTATTAATCCAGTTATTTTTCAGTAGCCATTTGCTATCCGTTGCTTTTTTCACAAACATTTTTTTGGGATTAATATATATTTGATCAACAGAAAAAAAAGAGAAAGGAATCATTTTTGTCCATACTTTTCGGGGTGCCCGGATAAGCTATGGTTCCAAACAAAACTGGCCCTGAATGCAGCTCCATACAGTAGCAATTTCTCCCCAAATCTTGCCATCCTGTACTACGCCGTTGGTAGAACTGGCCCTTGTCACAACTAGTAATATGGATGATTCGAATTCTGCTGTACTTAAGAGAACGTGAAGTGTCAACCCAGCAAATTTTATAAGGTCTTTCCTCTCTTGTTACTGCGTGCTCTCTGATGTAATTAAAAGCACGTCTCACTAGCAGTCGTGAGGTCCGCAGTTCGAATTCCAGCAAGGTTATTGCTGAAATTCTTAAAAAAATTCTGAAAGCCTGTACAGTTGCGCCCGAAATAAAATGTGGTGGACGATAAGCCATCGCGACCAGGATTTGGCAGTTTGATCCCCACCTCCTTAGTCATCCGTTAAGTGAGAGAGAATGTAAGGCATTCCCCCCCCCGACTAAGTTCCTTCATGGTATAGTTGGATGCATGTCCCTCTAGCAGTCGGGAGTCAGGAGTTCAAATCCCGACGAGGGCATTGCATATTTTTCATGATTTCGGCAAACCCAGAGACACTTTAGTTTTATCTCGTGAGAATTTTGCATGGTCCTGGATCTCTTAAAATTTCATCGTCATATATATTCCAGGAGTACTATTAGATGATGCTTCCTTAGATATCTTAAATGTAATTTTTAAAGATACATTTGAAATAATGTTTCTCTGAGCTTTTGAAAAGCTCAGTGTAAGGAACGCTGGAATTTTAAAGAAACATGTTACTCAAAAATCTATTCAACACGTCGCAATGATTCAAACGTTAAGATTTGAAGAAATATTCTAAAATTATTTTATGTTCTTAGTTTTTATATTATAGCATATTAACGTATAGGTCATTTTCATGTTATATATAAATAAATTTCATTTTCCATGTCGCAGATCTCGGAAAATATACGAAGTGTACGGAACTGTCGAGCTGCGGTTGCAATTTATGGATTTCATGGATTAGTTGGTTTTCCCAAGAACGTTTTTTCATAAACGTTGGGGTTTCCTATAAACGTTGGGGAAGGTAAATGTTTCCGTCACGCACAATGTTCCACAAAATCGCTTAAAATTTTAAACTTAACAGAAGCGCTGATTAAGATTGGTAATTTTGCTAGATTAGCAAACAGGTTCAAATTTCTTTATATAGGCTATGGGTAACGTCTCTTTTCCATCTTTAGCTCACATCCAACAAAACTTTGCCACTATATTTTAACATTTGAATTATTTTGCTCTAGTTTACAGTTTCGGAGAAACACGATTTTTGATCTAATTTATAATTTTTTCTGCAATTTTAAAATTTAAATTAAACAAATGAAGATATTCACTTTCTAATTTTTGTGATTAGCTTGCTTTAAAATACAAGTTAGATTCTTTGAAGGCTTAAGGTATGGTTGCGTAATTTTTTTTTTTTTGAATAAAAACTATTGCAACACATGAGTTTTTAACACTAGAAGCGCCGAGATTTCTCCTTACCTAGAAGCGCCAACGGCAGTCAAATTGACTGTTAACTTGTATGTATATATTAAAATGCAAGTGTTTTATAATGCTTTTAAGAACATTAATTATAGTTGTTTAAGTATTTCTATAAAGAACAACAGATTATTTCTATAAAAAATAGATATTTTATTGTAAATTTCAACCCCCCTTAATAAAACGCATTTTATAGTTTTTCGCAGATTTGCACAACGCAACGTTTTTAATACAGGAAGTGCATTTTCCATACACATAATATGAGCATTTTTTACACACATCAATTTGTTTTATTGCACCAATCTAGCACTGCCGTCTTTTCACCTAGAGTCGCTTGCTAGAGTTGGAAACTTCCTGGGACAATCTTGTGCTTTTTCGTCCGTTTAAATGAAGCTCTTTTAACTTCTCTGCCACTTAAAATAGGAAGCTGTGCCTTGCAATATTTTTATCACTCAATTTATGGTAGATAACGTATGCATTCGTTCCTTCTCAATCCAGCATATGATAGAAAACATACACAAGCCATCGTCTACTAGAAGCAGCCGGAACAGAATATTTACTCGGCATCTGGTCAAGGATATCAACTCCACATTTGGTTTTGTTGTGGACTCTAATGTTTTTGAAAGTTTCTTCTTATTTTCTGAGTCTACATTTACACTCGGAATGTAAAGTACTTAGTTAGTAGGATATTTTTCTTCCTTTGTTCCCTGATAGACAGTCAGAGTAGTTTCACCATTCTTTAGAAAACTGTTTCAAATACCCAGATTTTTGATTTCCTTACTTCATGCGGAATTTCGTTTCGATATCTTCTTACTGTCTCCACAAAACTTATTTTTTCATTTTAGGTCTATAGCTAATGATAGCGAAGGAAAATAATTGTCCTCAATCAAATTTCTACCGGAATTCAGGTAACTGATTAGCAGACGCATTGCTACCTTCAGTAGAAGACCTTCAGTTTCACTTTTGGATGGACCTTTTTCAAGATATATAAAAGCTTTGCACATAAACTTCGAGTCCACATCGACTAACATCCAAAATTTGATACCGAATTTGTCTGGTTTATTCGGCATATACTGTGTAATCTTACACTTGGTTTTGGATGGAAATAACTGCTCATCCACAACTAGACTTTCTCCTTATAGAAAATCGCACACTTCTGTATAAATTTATTTCAGATATCTGAAAAAAGTGCAAACTTATCACTTTCTAAATGTTTAGTCATAAATGATTTTCAGTCAAATCTTAGATATTTCATAATATCTCGAAAACGATTGCGAGACATTGTTGCTCGAAAAAAAGGAGGACCCTCATGTATTATTCCACAATAAAATGATAATCCATATCATGCAACCATGTGCTCTTTTTCCATGAATAATAGCAATAAAAGCATCAAGCTGTTCTAAAACTATTGTCCAATTTTCTTCATTGTTCAAAACCGCCTTTGCTTCCGTGCACTTTTTAGTATTACTAGCAGTCAATATGACTGCTTGTAGTGCTTTTAGGTATAACTAATAATACCCAAGTTAACTTTAATTTCATTCGATTCGTATTTGGTACTAATAAATTTCGAGGTTTTTTAGGAAAATCCAACAATTTGTGACTTCTTAAGATAACGGGTTTCTTAGGAATCCACGGTGAAATGACGAAAGCAGTCAAAATAATGGTGGCGCTTCTAGTGTTAAATCTGAAAATTAAATTTATTTTGAATTAGTTGTTCTTGTTAATTTTAATAAAAAGGCTTTATTGGAAAAGAGAGAGAGAAAGAAAGAAAGAACTTAGGTGCTGCTATTCTATAAAGACATTTATCTGCTTTCTTTCTCTTTGACTAAAATCAGTAAAGAATGAGGCAGCTGATGAATGTAATTAGAAATTGAATATCTCAAATATTTATCTTTAAAAAATTCCTGAGTGGTATTGTTTTTGGTTTAGCATTTTCTTTTAAAAGTCAGCCGAAAATGAGTCTTCAGTCAGTAATATAAAACCAAACTATTTTTACATGTTATAAATTTTTCATTCTTCTTCGAATTCCTAAAACAGAAACGTATTGGAATTTAGCTCTTCTTCTAAACAGTGTTTTATTATGTATCCTATAACACATTTCTTTTGACGATAGTTAACTTAGCTCAGGTTTTTACTGCAAAGCATTTGAATCTATTGGCTGCTTTGTTATAATGGTCTAATAATTACTTCCAGCATTCACGTAAAGTTAGGTTATTTCTATTTGTTATGTATTCCGACTTCTTCTTCGAATTATGAAAACTGGAAATAATATACTGGCGTTTAACATATTTTTTAATAATTTTTTAAATTATTTATTCTCTAATATTTCTTTTGAACCCTATTTTGGTTAGATTATAGCAGCAAATCTCATGGCAGCTATCAGCCTTAAAAAGCTACTTTTCGCGGAAGGCTGTGTAATTGAAACTACATCGTGTTTATTATATATGAAGAAAATCAGGAAAATTATACACAGCCATAGTGTTCGGATACCAGGGACGAAATACTAAATTCGCTGATTTAATTACCTGATCATTTATAGACGCTTTTAATTTAGCTATATAGTGCATAAAAATTACATGAAATTCTACATGAAAAATTGCATGAAACATCATGTTATCATTAAGATTACTTTGGGTCCAAAAGAGCTTATTGCTATTAAATAAAATTCACTTTTAATTAAATTTCTCCTGAGTTTCGAAAAATGAATAAAAAAATAACATCATATACATACGAAAAGGGAAAAGTAATTTTTATTTCTAATTAATACACTTATTACTGGTACTCAGAAATTTAGATATGAAATATAAAATAGTATATCCTATAAAAAAAACTAAGTTGCATACTATAACTCAAATATGTGCAAGCCTTTCCCGAAAACTAGAAAAGAAAAAAAATCTGCTGTAGACCCACATGACTTCCTTGCACGGCCGATTAAATTATACACTTACATTGTACATTTACTATACATTTTTGGTGCACTTCATTTAAACTTATTTCCTCGAATTTCATTAGAAATATGCTTCTCATTCAATCAATTCAATTCTCGCTTCGCGGCAAGGAAAAATACATAACAACTCAAAATATCTTCATTCAAAATTGTCAAATGCAGAAAAACCTAAAACACCAGAGTTAAAACCAAGTACAGAAACAATTTTTGCAGTTAAAATTAAATTTTCTAAGCAAAAACAAGCAATTCTACCAACTTGCAGAAAGACAAAGTTTTCGGCGTACCAAATTTAAAGCTAACGTCCGTTTAACTGTTCAAAAACACCCTGAAGTTGATGCACCAACTGACTTAATTCGCTACATTACTCAGAGTTTCAAATGAAAACAAATATTCGCCATGTTTGACCTAGCGCCACTTCTAAATTGGCGAAAAACAGAGCTCGCCAAGCCGTGTAAGAGGGGTATTATACGTTCAGTACATTCGATTGCTATAAAAAAGAGAAGTGCACAACTTAGATGTTAAAGGTTCCATATACGAAATTTTAACTTCTACAACTAATCTAATTTTAACTTTTTACGAATTAGTTGAGATGTATACAT